>PVKA01014611.1:0-51974 GCA_004027165.1 Ctenomys sociabilis
CATCTTTCTTTCTTTCTTTCTTTCTTTCTTTCTTTCTTTCTTTCTTTCTTTCTTTCTTTCTTTCTTTCTTTCCTTCTTTCTTTCTTCTCTTCCTCTCTTCCTCTCTTCCTCTCTTCCTCTCCTCCTCTCTTTCTCTCTTTCTCTTCTTCTTTCTTTCTTTCTTTCTTTCTTTCTTTCTTTCTTTCTTTCTTTCTTTCTTTCTTTCTCTAGGGATTACACCCAGGGCATCCATGTTTCCCTGGCTGCTTTCTGTCTTTTACTTTGACAAAAGGTTCCTCTAAGTCACTAAGTTGCCCAAAGTGGGATTGAACTTGAGGTCTTCATGTCTCAGCCACCTCAACCTCTCCCCAACTTTTTACAAATTTTTCCTGAAACTGCACAAGGTAAGTTGAGTAAGGAATATGAGTACTGGATACATTTGTATTTCTTTCAGTCAGTTTGCATTTACTTTACAAAAAAGAGAGACTGAAAACAAGAAAAATATTTTCAGAGAAAATCAGATCACTAAGCTTGTTATTTTGTTCCACATCCCTAATTTTCTTCATATCAAAGCTACTCAAAACAAAACAGAACAGACTAGACAAATGTATATTAGTTCATTGAAGGTTGGGGGTGTAACTTAGTGATTGATGGCTTGCTTACCATTGTGGGGGCTCTGGATTTAGTGCTCAGCACAGCAGTCAATCAATTAAAGTTCATCAAACCTAAATCTTATCAGCACTCTTTGTTATCATATAGTTAGCAAAAATCATTTTCCTCACTCTAAGAACAACTCATAAACTCTGTAAACTTTATCAACTTTACATGGAGAAAATCCTAGACCCCAGTATTTTCTATATAGTTTGCTTTCTTGAGAGGAAGATGCATTTTCTAGCCATCTAGAGAGGTTCATTCACTCCA
The DNA here is from genome assembly GCA_004027165.1 of Ctenomys sociabilis. Lineage (NCBI taxonomy): Eukaryota > Metazoa > Chordata > Mammalia > Rodentia > Ctenomyidae > Ctenomys > Ctenomys sociabilis. Next base: position 901 of record PVKA01014611.1, read on the forward strand.
AATGTTCTACTACCTCTTTTCCTCATAGAGATGTCCATATGGCATTTAAATCATATACTAGAAATTTCTTATTAAATAATGAATTAAAGGGCTGGGGATGTAGGGTGGAGTGCTTTCCTAGCATGTGTAAGACAAAAGGAAAGAAAGGAAAGGAAAAGAAAGGAAAGAAATCGTCTAATGATAATGACATGAGCAAATGAAAGTACAATTTAAAATTAGTTTCATTTTCATTAATTTCATTAATTATGAATTATATTTTGTTAAATCTCATACATATAACAAAACCAAAATTGGAACAGAAAGAATGAATCAGAGAAACATTAACCTTTCTCATGGCGTGGGAGAACAGTCAAAGTGGGAGAAATTGAAGTAATCCAAGTCTTTAATGATAAAACCCGTGCTGAGCAAGATCTATACTTGCACAACTTTTCCCCTGAGGCTCTCCCAGTATTTTCAGTGCAGATTGTCTAGAATGCAGGTAGAAAGCACAGCCTTCTTAGTCTGCGATGTCAAAATTTAAAGGTTTCAAAACTTCTCAATAATAGGCAAAAAATGCCAAAATATGGAGCCACAGTCTTGGGAAATTCTCAAATTTGTGTATAAATACTTGACTGAGATTTGTCTTTCCTATTCAGGCAAGATGTCAAGACACTCAACAGAGTAACAGCTAGAAAGTTGAAAACCCTAAGCAAGAATCTCGGCTGTGACCTACTTGGGAACAAATAGGGTTTGTAAATTGGATTTCATCAAGTTACAAGGATTGAGTAGATACATACATCTGTCAATTTCCAAGAAGGAAAAAGTGTAAAGACTATTTCTTAGTTCTAAGGGTTCATCCATAGACTAAAACTAAAAGTAAAAGTTTAGCCACACCACCACAAGAAAGGGTAAGATGTAGGAACCATATATTCAAGGTGAGTAGCCCATAATCAAATCACTTAATAGAGCAAACAAACAACCAATGAAGGAAAGCTATGGAATTTAGAGTTCTCTAAATGGAATGTCCACAATGTGTGGGACACAGCAAATAGTTACTGTGCAAGACACAGAAAGAACAGTGTAATGTGACCTGTAGTCCAGAGAAAATCAGTCACTTGATGACAAGACCAATGATAACTTCAGTGTTGTCATTAGCACAAAGACTTCAGAGCAGTGAATAAAGATATGACCAAAGATGGAACGCAAAAGGCAATTGCAGTTAGGGAGCCAAGGAGGAATCACATCCCAAATTAGCAACCATTCAAAAATCAAATTTGAGCCTTGAAGCTTAAAATATATCATTTGAAATAAAATTTTCCCTTGGTAGGCCTAGCAACAGACTAGCTCCAATAGAAGACAGTCATGACTTTGAAAGGGACCAAAAGACTGGAAGAAAATTGATCAGGTTCTCAGAAACATGTGAAACAGTATTGGTCTGGAAGAAGAGAATAGACACAAACCCTCAGAAAAAAAATGAAGGAATAATTGTGACTTCCCCGAATTGGATTAATATCAATAACTAAAGGAATCCAGGGAACTTCAAAGCAGATAAATACAAAAAAAAAAAAAAAAAAAAAAAAAAAAAAAAAAAAAAAAAAAAAAAAAAAAAAAAAAAAAAAAAAAAAAAAAAAAAAAAAAAAAAAAAAAAAAAAAAAAAAAAAAAAAAAAAAAAAAGGTAACAATGTTATCATCATGTTCTTATGGGACCAAAGATAAAGGGAGTGTCTTAAAAGCAGTCACAAACGAATGACATGTTAAGGGAAACAATTGGGACACACTGGACATTCCCTATTGAATTGCCTACCTAGAAGATAAATAAACTACATTCCAGACAAATAAAATGTAAGTGAATTCATTGCTAGCAAACCTGAATCAAAGAAATTTCCTCAGGCAGAATCTAAGTGATAGCGCACAAATACTCAAGTATAGAAGAAGGAAGGAAGGGCATTGGAAACAGAGGAAAAGAGAAAAGAGGGGAAAAAGGAAGGAGAAAAATCGTGCAAGCATATACACAGGATAGCTGAGGTGATTAGAATACTTGCTCCATCAGCTTTTCGCAAATAGCAGTTAATGTTTCAAAATTTGGCTTTGGCTGACTCTATAGGCTAATATCTGTAATCTGAGCAATTACACCGAAGACAGCAATGTACAATACAAAAACCATGGTTGAATGCTTCTCATCTTGTTCTACTAACTGTGTGCCATTTCTAATATCTTATCAATTATGATTATACTCTCATTAAAATAAATTAAAAAGTAAGATTAAAAAGCACAAGGAAAAATTAAGGTTTATTGAAAGCAAGCATTGACATTCAATTATTTGTCCAGTCTTGCATAGTTGTATCTGTTAACCTGAGCAATAGATTTGATGATAGAAATACATCATATAACAATCATTGTTAATTTGCTATTCTTATTTTGAAATCTGTATCATACATATTGTATGCTATTCTGTTTCTGCCTTTATTTTTTCTATTTGGTTTTGCTTTTGTTTTTACTCTTTAAAATAAATATAAAATAAACAGTAAATGAGGTCAATCTTCACTGTTTGAAGATTTCACAGTTACTTGTAATTCTTAGCCCAGTATCTGTGGTCCTTTTGCAGCCATTTGCATGCATGTGCAAGTTGGCAACATATCTGAGTCACCTAGGTACACGTTCATAAAGCTATGAATCTAGGGCCTCCAGGAACCAGGCGGCACACTGAAGTAAGTGGTATGCAAGCAATGTGAGTCACATTAGATTTTTCTTTTCTTTTCTTTTCTTTTCTTTTCTTTTCTTTTCTTTTCTTTTCTTTTCTTTTCTTTTCTTTTCTTTTCTTTTCTTTTCTTTTCTTTTCTTTTCTTTTCTTTTCTTTTCCTTTTCTTTTCTTTTCTTTTCTTTTCTTTTCTTTTCTTTTCTTTTCTTTTGTACACAGGTTTCACTATGCAGCCTACATTCATAGTGATCCTCCTGCTTTCTCCTCCCTAGTGCTGGGATTACAGGTGCGCGCCACCACGCCCGGACTCTATCGCGGGCTCAGCGCACCCGAAGGCGGGGCCAGCGCGGCAAGCGGAAGCAGGGATTCTGAGCCTTCTGACCCATAAAAGGCAGCATCAGGTTCTTTGAGGAGCACAAATCCTCCCGTGACTTGCACAGAGGAAGAATCTAGACTTTGCTATTTTGAATCATCCTGAAACCATCGGGGCCTCCCCACTACTCCAGGCTATGGAAAAATTGCCAGCATGGATCCAGTGCCTGGTGCCAAAAGTGTTGGGCACTGCTGATTTGACAGCATTATCAGCCGGGGTTCAGTATAAATGAGTCAATATATACATTAAAAGAAGTTCACTTGGACATAAATACCCATGAGATAACGTTAGTTATGGATCTATAGATGAAAACTTTGTGATCAGAGGCTCACAGGCACCTAACTCTGCATTTCCTTAAGGATCAACAATTTAGTCCCCTTTAGTAACTCAACGACTCCACGGAATGTTACTCTGAGTAATGAGAACCAACTAGATATGGGTTCAAGAGAGAAATCAATCATTTCTTCATCAGTTCTTCAAAGACACAAGGTTATTTAGTGCAAAATAATGTTAACACTGCTTCGTTGACTTTATAAAGGCTATAGATACAAAATATGAAATACAGATGACACAAGAATGAGGAACAAAGGAATGTAGTTACAACGTTCTGTCGTAGAATTGTTGCATTTCACATGAAGAGAGGTAACATGAAATCCCAGTAGACTGTGACGATGCACATTAACATCGCCAGAACAACCACTATGAAATGAACATGAAGAAGTATCTCTTGACAATCTTTCGAATGGAGTAACATAGAATATTAAAAGATTTTATTAGTTTAAAAGACATCATGAAAGAAGATAAAGAGAAACTGATGGAACAGATACAAAACAAATAGAAAAATGGTGGGCTCAACTACACAAATATTAAAACACAGAATATTAAATGTAAGAAATAAAACTCAATTAAACTGAAAAGAATATCAGATCGGGTACAGAAAAGGATGGAAGACTGAGTGAATGGAAAAATTGGTCCAATGGCATTACTAAACATTTTTGTCATCAAAAAATACAGAGTGTACTATTTTCCTCTGTTCTCAAGATGTGTAATATATTGGTGTGTCTAATGTAACTCCTGCTCTGAAGGTGGTCATGAAATTCAGATCTAGGTGTCTGTAGCAGGAATTTCACAAGTTGACAGTTTGTGAAACTAAAAACGATTATCTTGTAATCTTCAAATATCACCTTCCAAATAAATGACTTGGTCCTGCTCCTTGTCATGACAACACGTGTTTAGGGGGACGTGTAATATTAGTGGCTCTTGATGTTAGGATCTCCCATGAATCTCAGACTTCTGTGAAATGGATGAAAACCAGTGCTCTCTACATGGGATTATTATTACAGAAACAGAGAACATGTATAACGTAAACTGATTAATAAACAGATACCACAGAAGGAAGTGTGACACATTGATCACTATTCACTCTTTATTTTATTGAACAACAAATAGCAATGAGACAGTTTCGAATCAAAATAGTACAACAGATTCAATAATTAATACATTGCATATTGTTTTCATAATGGGCTTTTGTTGTACAAGGTGCATACATGATATTCTATTTGCAAACACTATGAGAACAGATGCCTTTAATCAATGAATTAAGAGAATGTATCTGTACACTTATCTTTTTTTTAAAGCTGAATTGTAGTAAGTTTCAATAATTAATACTTTTTACATTGTTATCTTCCTAGTGGTTATCCATAGTACAAGAAGCAGACAAGATATCCTGTTCACACACTATTAGTGGAAATCTTTCTTCTCATAGAATTACACAAAAGTACTGCATCTTTATCCTAACCATACTGTTTATATGAACACAGAATGGTTCTTCCTTTGTATCCTCCTTTTTCTTGTTTAGTCCTGTCAAAGATGGGTATTCTATTGTCATTCAATTATTATAGGTGCTTGAATACAGCAAAAAAAATCCAACACAGTCCACCAGTCCACAATAATAGTAAGTTATCTGAAAAAGTTGTTGACTAGAGCCATTTACAGCTCAGCTTATTATTATGGCCTTATTGTATACCTCATTCATATACTTTTCTGCTAGATGATTAAGACTGAGATAAGGCAAAAATTATATAAAAAATGTAACTTTTGTATCTGATGAGGTCAGTAAAGTCCCCTCAGGGTTTATCCTGTAACCCTGTACCTCACTCTGTAGATCCTTTGTCAGTGTAAGCCATGTGGATGAGTCATGGCCATTGCTTGTCCAGTTTGCTCTCTGTGAATGCCTGAGAGAAAGTTTTCTCTCCATGTGACTCTCCCCAGGCACACTATAGATCATTGATCACATTCCTCTGTGGCTCCATAATCTCCTTGATCAGAAAATTTGGGGCACAACTGAGTTCCATGATACTATAGTACAGATTGTCCTATATCCTGAGACTTCACTGAACTTGAAAGGCTAAGGCCAAAATGTTGGCTGACCTTGCAGCCCTTCCATTTCTCCAATTTTGGATCTGCAAACTTAGGTTGTTAACCATTCAGAAGAGAAGCTGATGATTTCCCTGCAAAATATGCAGTTCAGTTTACCCTAACTATCTGACTAAATTCTTTTTAGTTGTTGTTATTCCTTTCTATTTGTATTTCTTGTTTTGATTACTTATACTAGGGTGACTATATGATATTTGCACATGTGTGTCTGGTTTATTTCACTTATGAGTGTATGTTCAAGTGTCATCCACTTCAATATAAATGCTTCAAGTTTATCATTCTTTATAGATGAGTAATACTCCATTGTGTAGAAATGCCACATCTTTTTCAATCATTCATCATGTGATAAGCATCTTGGTTGTTTCCAAGATTTTGCTATCACAAATTGTGCTGCTATAAACATAGGTACACATATATCACTATCATATGATGTTTTCAATTCCTCCGGGAAAATTCCCAGTAGGGGCATAGCTGGCTTAAATGGGATTTCTAGTCCTACTCTTTTGAGGAGTCTCCACATTGATCTCCTCAATGGTTGTTCCAGTCTACATCCCACCAGCATTGGAGAAGTGTTCCCTTTTCCCCACATCCTCTCCACATTTGTTGTTGGTTGATTTCTTTATGCTAGCCATTCTTTCTGGAGTGAGATGATATCTCAGTGTTGTTTTAACTTGCATTTCACAGATGGCTAGTGATGTGGAGCATTTTTTCATATATTTATTCACTTCTTTAATGTTGTCCTCTGGGAAGTGTGTATTCATCTCAGATGCCTATTTCTGGACTGGGTATTTAAACTTGATGGCCCTAATGTATCTTAGTTCTTAATAAATTCTAGAGAGCAGAACGTTGTATGAGTGCTTATTAGTTGAGATTTTTTTAAAATTTGTGGGTTGTGTTTTCACTTCATTGACAATTACTTTTTTTATTTTATTTTATTGAAGTACAAAGATCAATGAGATAGTTTTAAGATACCTTGACAAGATGGATTTGATAAATCAGTACACTGCAAACTGTTTTCATAATGTTTTGGTATTGTAGAAGGTACATACATATTATACTTACAGACATTATTATAGCAGATGTCCCTTATCAGTAAATTAAGAGAGTGTAGCTGTTTACGTTTCTTATTTTTTATACCTGAATTATATCACAGACTCAATAATTAATACTTTCTACCTTGTTATTTCCTAGTGGTTGTGCAAAAAGTTCTCAGTAAGAGTTGATCCTAGTTGTTGATTCTTTCAAGTGTTTCCCATGGGGATACAAATTTGTTCATGAATTCTTTGCCTACGCCTATGTCTTCAAGGGTTTCTCCTACTTTTTCTTCTAGGAGATTGAGTGCTTCTGTTTTAATGTTTAGATCTTTAATCCATTTTGACTTTAGCTTAGTGCATGGTGATAGAGCTGGGTCAAGATTTAGTTTTTGGCATGTAAAAAACTGGATTTTCCAGTAGCATTTGTTAAAGAGGCCATCTTTCTTCCAGTAAGTGTGTTTGGCCCCTTTGTTGAAGATCAGTTGGTCGAGTGTGTTTGTAGAGGCCTCTGTATCTTCTAATCTATTCCATTGATTCTCAGGTCCATTTCATTGCCAATACCATGTTGATTTTATCACAGTGGCTTTGTAGTATAATTTCAAGTCAGGAATTGTGATGCCTCCTGTCTTGTCTTTGTTGGCCAGGATTGCCTTTTCTATTCTAGGACTTTTCTGGTTCCAGATAAATTTTAGGAATGATTTCTGCAGGTCTGGGAGCTATTGGTGGTAGTTTGATAGGGCTTGCGTTAAATCTGTACAACAATTTTGGGAGCATGGCCATCTTCACAATGTTGTTTCTTCCTATCCAGAAGCATGGAATATCTTTGCATTTTCTGAAATCTATAATCTCTTTTTCTAGAGTACTGTAATTTTCTATGGCTTCCTTTGTTAAGTGAATTCCAAGGTATTTCATTTTCGACGGTGCTATTGTAAAAGGTATTGTTTCTATTGTTTTTCTCTCAGTGTGTGTGTTATCTGTGTAGAGGAATGCTATTGGCTTTTGAGTATTGACTTTGCATCCTGCTATGCAGCTAAATTTGTGTATCAATTCTAATAGCTTCTTGGTGGAATTTTTTGCGTCTTCCAAGTAAAGTATCATGTCATCTGCAAATAGTGATAATTTAACTTCTTCTTTACCTATTCTTATTCCCTTTATTTCTCCCTCTGTTCTAATGGCTGTTGCTAAGGATTCCAAGACTATATTGAATAGGAGGGGTGATAGAGGACATCCTTGTCTTGTACCAGCTCTAAGAGTAAAAGATTTCAGTTTTTACCTTTTAGAATTATATTAGCCATTGGGTTGTCATACATGGTTTTTATCAAATTGAGGTAGAGGTCTTGTATTTCAATTTTCTGTAGGACTTTGAACATGAATGAGTGTTGGACTTTGTCCAAAGCTTTTTCTGCATCAATTGAGATGACCACATGGTTTTTAGATTTCAGTCTATTGATATAGCATATTAAATGTATAGATTTTCAAATACTGAACCATACTTCCATCCCTGGGATGAATCCTACCTGGTCATTATGTATGATCTTCTTGATGATTTTTTTGTATTATATTTGCTAGGATTTGATTGAGGATTTTTGTATCTATGTTCATGAGTGAGATTGGCCTTTAGTTCTCTTTTTTAGTTATGTCTTTCCCTGGTTTTGGAATCAGTATAATATTTGCCTCCAGAAATGATTTTGGGAGGACTGCTTCCTTTTCAATTTTACTGAAGAGTTTGAGGTGTGTAAGGATTATATCTTCTATAAATTTCTTATAGAATTCAGCTGTGAATCCATGAGGACCTTGACTTCTCTTTGTTAGCAGGCTTTTTATTACATTTATATCTTGTTGGCTATTATTGGATTATTGAGAGTTGTTATATCTTCTTGATTCAGTTTTGGTCATTTGTAACTTTTGAGGAATCTGTCAATTTCTTCTGTGTCTTCTCTTCTGTGAACATAAAGATTCTTGAAGTAGCTATTGATAATTTTCTGAATTTCCACTGGGTCTGTGGTGATTGCACCCTTTTCATTCCTTATTGCTTATATTTGATTTTTTTTCTTTCCTCTTTTTGATGATGTTAGCTAGGGGCTTATCAATTTTGTTTAGTCTTTCAAAGAAGCAGCTTTTTGATTCATTAATTCTTTGAACTGTTTTTTTCATCTCGACTGAATTAATTTCTGCTCTAATCTTTATGATTTCTTCCAGTCTTTGCACTCTGGGTTTCATTTGCTCTTCTTTTTCTAGATGTTGGAGGTACAACATTAGGGTGTTTATTTGTTCCCATTCTGTTTTCCTAATATGGGAGTACATGGTTATGATTTTACCTCTGAAAACTGCTTTCATTGCATCCCATAAATCCAAAAAGCTATGGTTGAATTTTCATTGAATTGTAGATATTGTTGAATTTCTTCTGTGACCCATTGATTGCTGAGTAGGGTGTTGTTTAATTTCCATTTATTTGAGGGGGTTTTCTGGTTTCTTTTGTCATTTATTTTCAGTTTCATTGTGCTGTGGTCAGATAGTACGCATGGGATAAATTCTGTTTTCTTCCATATACTTAAGCATGACCTATGGACTAGTATGTGGTCTGTTTTAGAAAATGACCCATGTGAAGCTGGAAAAAGTGTGTATTCAGCTGTGGTTGGTTGGAGCACTCTGTACATGTTCACCAACTCAATTTGTTCCAAGCTCTGGTTCAGTTCTGCTACTTCCTTGCTAATTTTTTTTGTCTGGTTGACCTATCTTTTTGAGATAAGGGTGTGTTAAGGTCTCCTGTGAAGATTGTGGTCTTGGACATTAGATTTTGCATGTCCATTAAGATTTGTCTTATATAGTTGGGTTCTCCTGTGTTTGGTACATAGATATTTATGAGTGTTACCTCTTCCTCTTGAATTTTTCCTCTAACCAATATATAGTGGCCTTCTTTATTTTGTTTGATCATTCTTGGTTTGAAGTTGAAACTGTTGGAGAACAGAATTGCTACTCCTGCTTTTTTCTGAGGTGCTAGAGCATGTAGTATTGTTTTGCTTCCTTTGACTTTAAACCTATGAATGTCTTTTTGAGTTATGTTTCTTGTATACAGCTTAATTGTTGGGTTTTGTTTCCTAATGCACTGTGCCAGTCTATTTCTCTTAATTGGTGAATTGAGTCCATTTACATTGATGGTTATGATTGAAATGTATGGACTTATGATTGGTATGTTATTTACTTGCTGTTGCTTACTGCTTTTTGTCCTGTGTTTAACTGTTTGCCCTATTTAGTGGGTTCCTTCTGTTCTTGTTCTTGGAGTTCTGGTCATTATGGAGCCTCTCTAGAACATCTTTCAGTAGCCTGTGTAGGGATTGCTTTGTTATCATGAAATTCTTTGGTTGTTCTTTGTCATGGAAGTATTTCACTTCTCCATCAAACTTGAAAGAGTTTTGCAGGGTATAGTAGTCTGGGATGGAATTTGTTTTCATGGAAGACTTGAAGAATTCTGCTCCACACTCTCCTTGCCTTCACTGTTTGTGAAAAGTCGGCTGTAATTCTGATGGGATTTTCTTTGAATGCGATCTGCTTCTTCTCTCTAGCAGCTTTCAGTATATTATTCTTGTGTTGGATTTCTGGGATCTTGACTATTATGTCTCAGTGTGTTTTTAGTTGGGTTGAAGTTATTTGGTGTTCTGCATGCTTCGGTTACCTGAATGTTAGATTGTTTCGTCATATTTGCGAAGTTTTCTGCTATTACTTCTGCCAATATTATTTTTATGTTATTTGTATTGGCTCCTTCATTCTCATTGGTGCCTATTAATCTCACATTGTTCATCTTGGCATCATCTTGCAGGTGATGGCTTATTTTTTCCCTGCATCCTCGTTGTTTTTAAGAGATCCTTTCTCATCTTTTCACTAGCTGCACCAGCGTCTTCAAGATCTGAAACTCTGTCTTCGTTTTCACTCAGTTGCTTTTGTAGACTCATGATTAAGATTTTAAGTTGTTCTATATCTCTTTGAGTCTACTTCACATGATCTACTTCTTTCCTATATTGCTCATTCAAGAAATCTGTCATATTTCTAATCTCCTCTACTTTTTTTGTTAATGTCTTCTTTAGAGGTAGGTATTAATTCTTTTACTGCAGAGTTTTTTACTCCATATATTTCCATAATTGATTGTCTAATACAGATGCTATGATTTCAAAGATTTCTTTTTTATTTCAGAAATTATTTCTGCTCTGAGTTCCTCTTTACCTTTCTGTTGTTGTTTCTTTGCTTGCACTGCTGTTAATTGATATGTTTCATCTGGAATACTGTTTTCTGCCCTTGTGCTGGCTGGGTATTGGGTTTTCCCCTTATGTTTCTGGATTTGATTCATTACTTCAGATGCTATGTATTCAAAATTTCTTTTTTTTTTTATTTCAGGCGTTAATTCTGGTCTGAGTTCCTCTATAACTTTCTGCTGTTGTTTCTTTGCTTCCGCCTCTGTTAGTTCATTCATTTCAGCTGAGCACTTATTATTGGTGGGCTTGAGGCCTGAGACTGCATTTGCTCCTTCTGTTTGTCATTTTGTATAGCACTGACCACCAACCTTTGATATAGAGCTTTGGTGCAGTTACCTTAGCATGTAATGAGATTAGGGTGCCAATCTATTTAGTTTGAGGTTATCCAGTGATGCCTGGCCTGGACCTAGCTGTTGTGTTCAGTTCTTTTTTGTTGCAACCCTTCTGGCACAACTGTGTGCTTGTGGTTCCCTTCTGTTGTGTCCCTGGCCCAGGGAGCACCGATGAGCACCAAAGCTCTCCCACACACTCACCGCGCTGTGCTGGGCTGGATTAGGAGCCACAATAATCACAAAACTTCTCACTCATTCAGCGGGCTTGAGTGCAGGGACTCCAGGGAGTTGCAGGGTGGGACAGGCGGGCCGTGCTGGGCTCGATCAGTGGCCTGAAGAGTCACCTCATTCTTTATTCACTATAAGAAACTGCGTTGGAGCCACAGATATAGCTCAGCAGCAAAGGGTCCGCCTGGTAAATGTGAAGGTGTGAGTTTAATTCCTGGTGCCACAAAAGGAAAAGAAAAGGAATGGAAGGCCAGGCCAGGTAAGGCAAAAGAAACTATCTTGGAAGACCAAGAAAAGCCTACATGGTTATGGTGACATTTCAATTTGTGTGACACAGTGATTTAACAATAAATGTCTGATGGGTTGAAATGAATATATGTTGAAACAGAGTTGTACATGATATGATAGGAAATTGCTTTTTATAGCTCTGAAATCTAAAACTAGGACTTGAGCATCTCTGCCTGAGGGACTCTTTTGGACCACTTGAGAATCTGATGGGACATCTTAAAGTGGTACTTTTTCTCAGACATTTATACCACCCAGAGAATAAAGCTCTGGCTCCATTTTGTGGAATGGAATACCTCACTGATGTGCATACAACCCCAGCTATGAGTGTGAGAAAGAAAAGACAAAAGCATCCAAAGCCAAAAACAACTAGAAATGTGGAAATAGGAGTAGACAGAGGAGAAAGAAGTAATTCCTGTTCGCTACACCAGAGCACATAGAAATAGAGAGTAGTGGATATGAGACAAGAGTAGAAAATGAATTGATGAAAAACTGAGGTTTCTGTATGTTCTGCTGAAGCTTTTGACATTTATCAAGGACAAAGGTGAACAAATACAATCTTTAAGGTCAGGGTTGTCGTTCAAGAATCATTGTGATAAGTCAGTGTAGAAATGGCTTAGAAGAGAAAGATTAAACCTAGAATGAGTTCATGGAGTGGCAGTAATTGATCCTGGAAAATCCATGTCTTGGCGAGTCTCTTGAGGGAGCAGGGCATGGACCTCCCCTGGATTTGCTCACAGATTGCATCTGATGAGGACACACGTGACTCACTGGTCTCTGGGCTGCCCTAGTGGGAAAAGCTACCAGTTTGAAAGGCAGGAACAAGAGCCAGTGAAGGGAGTGAGCTGACAGTTTTCCTTCCTTCCTTCCTTCCTTCCTTCCTTCCTTCCTTCCTTCCTTCCTTCCTTCCTTCCTTCCTTCCTTCCTTCCTTATTTGGTACAGGGTCTCACTATGCATTTGGGAGTCAAAGTGATCCTCCTGTTTTCAAAGCCCTAAGCACTGGGATTATAGGTGTGCGCCACCATGACCAGACTCAGCCACTGGATCAGCATGCCTGGAGGTGGGGCTGGTGAGATGCACCAGGGATTGAACCCTGGCCCCTATGCCAGCCTAAGCAAGTGTGCAGTCCACCCAGTTATCTTGCTCCCCCTGCTAGGAATGATCTGGGAAGGGTTTCTAAAAAATGGAACACATGAGTTCTGATCATATTTTAACTTAGTTGGCAAGAAAACTGTCCTCAGTTCCTTGCACACCTTCAACTCAGCAAACAGAGCTAACTTTGATCTGCTTTTCAGATTTTTCACTGCTGGCAACTTTAACTAGATAGGTAAGTGAGATATCACCAGTGACTTGAACCACTCTAGCTCCATAAATATGAAAAAAATAGCAATTTCCAATTTTATTAAAGGAAAAAGCCAGCTTCTCCCTGAAAGCCTAGTGCTGACATCATGGTTCTGACTGGAAGCTCTCGGCTTGGAAATCCATGTTGAGTATCTCTAGGGCCTTAGTACATTTTTATAGCCTTTACATTAAAATCAGCTCTTGGCTTAGGATCCCCTAGGTCTCTGCTAAAGTTGATATATCTTAAAACAAAAGCTTATACACACAAGGCATACTACTCTGGAATATTGGTCAAAATCATGGTGTCTTACTGTCTATATTAACCTTTATCTCATTCCTGATCTTCCTCAGGCAGTTCTTTATATATTATTTATTTACATACCCTATTCCTTTATGTATCACACACACACACACACACACACACACACACACACACCCCTTAGTACTACAAGTTAGATAAAGACATGACACAGCAGAAAAAGGAAAATTTTCCTAATCAACAGAAATCGTCTAGCTCTGAAGTGGTATTCAGTCAATGCTCTGGCAAGGTAGGGATGCTTTTGCCAGTGGTGACTGTATTGCTCACTGTCTAATGAGTGAGACAGAAGCCTCTTTATTAATGGCAGGAGAGTATAATTACAGAGAATTTGTGACCCAGGAAAAGGGAGATCAGAAGATTTACCAACAGAGTAAAATGAAGACCCATGAATTGGACAAAATATTTTAGCTGACTGTCCTTCAGATAAAGGGCTCTATCTAGAGTATATGAAGAACTTTTTATAAAATCAGGCTCCCTAAAATTCAAAGACCCAGTCAAAAATGGGCTTCTGAGTTGAATATACACTTCTCAGATAAAATACAAACAGAAAATAGATACATGAAAAAAGTTCATTATCACTAGTTATGTAAAAAATGAAAATTAAAACAACACTGAGATTCTAGTTCACCTGGAAAGAATGATTATGATCAAGAAGTCAAACACCAAATGCTATAGGGGCTGTAGAGGAAAAGGAACCCTTCTCCACTGTTGGCGGGAGTGTAGACTGGTACAGCCACCATGGAAATCAATTTGGAGAATCTTCAAAAACCCAGGATTGGAGGTCCTATTGAACTCAGTTTTTCTCCTCCTGGGTGTGTTTCTAGAAGAACTGAAAACATCATACTACATTGATTTATGTGCATCCATGTGTATACCAGCACAATTTGCTATAGCTAAATTTTGGAAACAACCCAAATGCCCATAAACTGAAGAAAAAATAAAAAAGATAGGGCACTGTTACACAATGGAGTATTACAGAGATACTCCATTGAACTTGAGGAGAGGAATTTCGGGGCTGGATACCTATTTGTCCATGCAGATGAAAGCAGTAAAGCACTGTAGTTATTTCCACGTTATTCTGGTGGAGCTGAACAGCTATCTGCAACATTTGTTATAGGCAGGGGCTCCTTTGAAGGCATTGCTCAGGTAGCTGTTCCTTGCACACAGAGCCCTGGTCTGATGGAGCCTGGGTGCTGGTGCAGCTGCTGGGCAGGTATGCCTGTGAGACCTCAGGACCCACCTCAGCCTCCCCAGCCCTCCCTGCTGGCCTAAGCCCTTGGACTGCAGGCTCTACTACTCTACTCCAAGATGAACTTGAGGCTTTTATAGGTAAATTGATATCATCTTCAGAAGTGAAATAAATCAGACCTGCATTTGCAAACATCATATTGCCTCACTTCTTTTCAGGTAAGAACCTGAAAGAGGAAATAAAATCTGAAAAGTATAATAGATACTGTGAAAGGGAAAGAATTGCTTTAGAAGGAACAACTGGGATGAGAAAGGGAGAAAAGAAACAAAGAAGGAAGGAAAAGGATACCATTATGTACATATACAGGTTACCTTGGGTAACTGTACTGGTGATTTCTGCTGGTCTATTGAAAGGAGAAGTTAATGCTTAAATTTTTTTCTTCTCCTTTTTAATTTCTTAGGGTTTTTCAAAACCACTTTTACATGCTTACAATGCTGGCAATCTAAATAACCAGTGTGAAGACATTATGCAACATAACAACCATGGTTGAATTCCTATTATATTGTTTAGTGAAATTCTATACCATTTCTATTTTTTTACTATTTTTTATTCTCTTTAAAAAAGAAATCCAAACAGGGGTGATGAGATGAACAATGTCCACAGTTCATTGTCACCTTGATACCAGAGGAGTCCAGCGAGGTTGGATTCATGACTACTTCAGTCCTGGGCAGTGGAGCCTTGAGAGAAATGCTGCATTTGTTGATGGAGGTGCTGCTTGTGGTGGATCAGACATGAAGCTTTGGATTTTCACATTTCCCACCTATTTCCATGGTGGCTGAAGCCAGCATAGCCTGGTAGCACAGCCTGCAGTCCAGGGGCTTAGGGGAGCTGGGAGGGCTGGGGAGGCTGAGGTGGGTCCTGAGGTCTCACAGGCATACCTGCCCAGCAGCCTGCACCAGCACCCAGGCTCCATCAGACCAGAGCTCTGTGTGCAATGAACAAATGCCTGAGCAATGCCTTCAAAGGAGCCCCTGCCTATAACAAATGTTGCAGATAGCTGTTCAGCTCCACCAGAATAACGTGGAAATAACTACAGTGCTTTACTGCTTTCATCTGCATGGACAAATAGGTATCCAGCCCCGAAATTCTTCTCTGAGAGGCGATCCTTGCTCATCTGAGACCTCAGGGACTTTTGAAAGGCTGAGGCATCAGACGACCCCATGGGGAAAACAGCTGAGCCAAGACTGAGACTAGCACATACTCTCCCCTACTGGGTTCATTAGAGTACAGTTGGGTGGAATATATTAACACCTGTGGGAGCCTCTTTCCTTGTGCCGACACAGTGAGAAAAATGTCTGTATCTTCCTCACAGCATGTGTGTAGTGTGCAGGATGCGGGAGGAGGGATTTCACTTCAGCCTATTTAAAAGAGTGGAGGATGTTGCCAGACACTTCCTCCTGCTCATGCAAGAGAGGGAGTGCTGGGGGCCATGGGGGTCAGGCTACATGAGGTCCAGTGCTTCCCTTAGCTCGGGACGCACCTCACCTGGGATGCTGCCATCACAGGTCAAGCTTTTCAAGTGTAGGAAAGAATCAACCAGCAAACTTGCTTGGTTTAGCAGATCAAGGTGTAAATTCTGGCTACATCAATTTAGGTTGCTATATGGCTCTGAGGTGGGGGATAAACCTCTGAGTCACAAGGTTCATCTTTGAAAAGTGTGATGCCTTATCTTGTCCTTGGAAAGACCGATGAACAGGATGTCAGATGTATGCGAATGCTCCCGTGTGTGTTTCTGTTGGCTCCCAATGGATAGAGTTGTGACTAATAGGTTTTACTTGATTCAAAATCATACAGTGATGGTGGTGGTGGTGGCAATTTTTAAGGGCATTTTGGAAGGAGCAAAGAAAATGCTTCTTTATACTTTAATCCTATAAATTGAGGCAGTTAAACATAGGAAACTGAATGGAAAATGTTCTTAATGTCTTCTGGAATCACTCAAGTCTTCTGTGCCTTGACGTTTTGCCCTCCCTTATTTATAAGGAAGATTTGATTTTATTGGCCTGAGGAGTGGCCTTTTAATTTCATCATGATGAACTGTCTTAGAATGGAACTGCACCATGGAAAGGAATGTTGGTAGGCAGGCATATCCTCCAACAGGTCTTCCTGTCCCTGGTGTGTCTCTTGCTGACCCTCCTCCCTTGCTATCCCCATACAGTTTTTGTCTACCTGTCTCTAAGGCAGAAGGTGGTTAGAGAAGAATGGCCCACAGGGCAGGGGTGATCATGTGCCATGTCCATTTCTATCTATTTTAGTTGCACATTGAATGCTTCTCTCCTCCATTAGTTGAATTTGAAGGTAGAAGACAAGTCTATTTTGTCTTATTTGGTATCTATGTTTCTTGATTCTTTCCATTTGACTTCCCCCTTGTGTCCCCCTACTTTCCAGTTTCATAATGTGTTTTGAAGACCACTTGTGCCACTCTGTCCTGTCTCCATCTGAACTCAGGCCACAGCCACCTCTCAACTGAAATGGGCTCCTCACTGCTCCATGGCTATCGCTTCCAGCATTCATCAGCCATTCTCCATGCTTCTGACAGTGAATTTTTAAAAGCAAAAATGTGGTGATGCCAAATGCCATCTTGAAATTTTTAGCTGTTTTCTATTAACTAGAGAAATCATAACAAAATTTTCTGTCTCTGCATCCTTTAAAATCTGGGTGGCAGCTACCTCTTTATCCCTGTCAACCATAAGCTCCTCTTTATGGAAGCCACTTGGGTCTTCTCTTAGTCCTTCAGATGTGTCAAGTTCTTTGCTCTCAGGGTCTTGGCATTTCCTGTTGTCTCTGCCCAGAATGCTTTTCCACCTCCCAAGATTCCTTCTGCCCCCAAACCCCAAATTCATCTGTTCTATTCCTTCCTCAGGGAGGCCATTTTCTCTGTAACAGATTGAACCCTCCTTTCTGTGCAAGACCATTAATACCCCTTGTTCTATGCTTGTCCTATTCATTCAGGGCATTTTATACATTCGTTTTTTGAGCACTGATGGTACATGAAACTTTGCTTATTCAGATATAGATGTGAGGATGTAGAGATACATTGATATACATTATAATCAATGTCATAATTCTCCTTACAGACAGTTTTTCTTCCTCTAACTAGAAAACGGGACAGATAGTAATATTACTTTCACATCGAAGGACGTAACACAGTGCTCAGGACAAAACTGGATCTCTATTATTCTTCATAAAATTCCTGAGTTTCACCAGTTGCTTGTGGAAAAGATGATTAAAATTATTTCTAGGATAAATTAATTTATGAAATCAGAGAGCTGAGGCATAAAATGTAGACACCATGAACATAAGATGTTAGAAATAGAAGTCACTTCTGTTTGTAGGACAATCTATGCTTAATTCTATTGCAAACATATGGTTCTTTGGCTCTCTATCTAAGTACACTGTGCAGACGATGGTCTAAAGGCACGTACATTCACAGCATTTGCTGAAACTGACCCAAAAGGTATTCCATGAATTCAGGTGATTGGAAAGCCAGATTTCTAAACTCAGCATCTCAAGATGATTGCCAAGTGCATTCACATCACCTTGCAGTGCTACCATGCCATTTAGAGGGTGGAGCTCCAGAGTTGCTTGAAAATAACATAAAACCTACTCAAGAGTTGAATGTCACAGGTTAAAAGTGAAATGGCTCTTTGCTGGCAAAGAGAGTTGTGCCTGTTCCCAACGCACAGTGTGTGCTGTGAAAGTTGGTCTCCAAGATGCATAACGAAGGCTAAAATCTGGCCTCAGCATTTCTGTAAGAAAGTTCCTGGGAGAATTCAGTATGGTAGATATAAGACTAGACACATCTGGCCAAAAGGATTAAAATTTACTTATTCATCTTTATGCCTGGAATGGCTACTATGTTAGTTACTTAGATGGATTCACATAGTTTCGTAGTGAGATTAGTTAATTTTTTTAGTTAATTTAGTTAATTTTTTCTGTTGCTGACATAAATAGCCAACACCCAAAGTTAAAAGGGGCAAGGTTTTTGTCGCTCACAACTTGTGGAGGTTTCAGTCCATAACTCTTGGCTCCAAGGCAGAGTGACACATGACATAGTGGTGGAAGACAACAAAAGCAACAAGGGAAAAGGACAAGGCTCTGTCCTTTATATTGTATGAAGGCTGCCTGCCCTAGGGCAGGTATAGCACTCACACCCTTACTCCTAGTCTGAACTCTGCCAAACCAATCCATGGAATGATTTAGTAATCACATACACTTAATCCTAGCATCACATGCTCTGGATTCAACCTCTAAAACTTCATCTGCCTGTGACTTCATGAAGCTTTGGGGGGTGGGGGGAGGACAGCTAGACATAATCCATAACTGATTCTGAGTGATAGCATGTTAGCCAGCACTGGACCAGGAGGATTGGCCAAACAGTGCCTGGGATGCTGGGATGCTAGTGGAGACTGGTGGAGGTCACCACTGACCTCAGAACTTCAGGTTTTCCAGCCCTTCTGCTGCAGCTCAGCCATGAGCCCAAGCAAACTTGTTCTCCTTCAAGTATGAAGGAGAAAAAGTTTGCTTGGGCTTATGTTTTCAGTCCATGGTTGGATGGTTACAAGACTGCAAGGGCATCATTGGAAGTGATGGGCAGAACAAAACAGCTCACCTCATTGCAGCCTGGAAGCAGAGTGAAAGGGGAGGTGTTGGTTACAAAAATACACTTCTGGACCACTACTCCCTCTCAGGCTCTTCCAACCAGCCTCCAACAGAACAAACATTCTGATTTTATCAGTGGATTAGTTTATTCATGAGTATCCTATCCCCACAATCCATTCCCCTTGTAGCTGTTCCACCTCTGAACAATGAGCCTTTCAGACAACACTCTACATATAAACCACAACAGAGAAGGAGAATGCGAAGGACCTTGTAAACCTTATTAAACTGAGAGATAGTTTAGTCTAGAGGTAATGGGCAGCTTATTGGAGTTAACAGAGTGTACACTAACCTGATTATGTTTGTATTTTTAAGTTGTCCACTTGAAGGAGGAACTAGAGAGAGAAGGTGAATGCCATGATAACAAGAGTTAGTGGAAACCTAGTAATAGTGGAGAAGCTCTCGCATTTACCTCTATGATTCTCTTCTATAGATAAGTAGCTGAAATATGGGCAGTGTCACCAAGGTACTCAGAGCTCCTTGTAGCTTTAACAGCAATGTAGCTACCTCTAACACCCACCTTATTCTCTAGCCAAACTCCCCTTCATCAGCATCTTTAAATAAGTTCCAATAGTATCCAGGGATTGATCTACTAATGAGGCTTGTTTTTCACTTTTCAGGTTTAATTTTCTTCCTCTCACCATGCTTACCATAGCTCACATCTTAACTTTTTCCACAGGAAGTAGAGGAAGCAGAAAAATGACTTATCTTGGTAGCATAAAAAGCTGTCTAAGTTTAGTATCAGAAAATCAGTCAATATATGGTTAACCATTTTAGCTAAATTAAAAGGAAAACTTATTAAATTCTCAGTAAATGGAAAAAAATCATTTGCTAAAATCCAACAAATCCAACATTTGTTGCAGATTTTTAAAGTCTTAGTATGTGTCTCAGCTACTCTTCTCATTGCTAGGACAAAATGCCCAACACCCAAAATGAAGGAAGGAATGGTCTATTTAGCTCACAGTTAGTGGAAGTTTCAGTTCACACTCAGCTGGCTCTAATGCAGAGTGGCACATGGAAGAGAGCAACTGTTCATGGCAGTGGCAAAGAGCGAGAGAGTGGCAGCAGCTCAGGTAGCTAGCTAGCCTCTCCACCCTCTTTACGATATAATGTAAATTGCCCACCATAGGGCCAAGGTGTAGTACTCACACCTGCAGTCCCAGCATTGGATCAAGAATTAACCACAAGGGCCAGCAAGATAGCTCAGCAGACAAGCTATCAAGTCAATCTTAGGCAAGTGCAGGGCCTGCAGTTCTATCCCAGGCATCACATACCATCCCTCACTCCCAGGACCGGCTGAGCTGGACACAGAATCTGGTGTTGTGGCGCATGCCTGTAGTCCCAGCTCTGGGGAGGCTGAAAGCAAGAGGATCACCACGAGTCTGAGCTGCGTAGTGAGACCCCACAACAGCAAATACATTTTAAAAAAATCAATCATAAACTTCAGAAGCTGCCCCATGACTGCACGAGACTTTGTGGGGACAACTAGACACAAACCATAACAGTAAGGTAGAAATAGAAGGGAACTTCCTTCACCTAGAAGACAATCAAACCTGTCTATAGCTGGCCAAAGTCTTCATTGTGAAGGGCTGACATGTTCCTCTGACATGAGAAATAAGCAGTTATCAGCTCTCACCGCAGGTTCCAGCCATGCAATATGATACAAAGGAAAAGAAAAGAAGTGGAGAAAAATGTACTCAAATTAGAAAGAATGAAGTAAAATTATATGCATTACAGATGGCATGACTTATTATGTAGAAAATAGGGTAAAATATCTGAAAACCCATCAAAAATAATAAATGAGTTTAGTATGGTTGCAGGATACAAGACCAATACACAAAAATCAATACTAATTTTATATACTATAAGTGAATAATGGAAACCTGAAATTAAATTCTTGAAAATCTTTTACTAAGCATAAAAGATATGAAATGCTTAGAGGAAATATGATGAAAAATCTTGGTATGAAAGACTGTACATTACTGTGATGAATTAAAGAAGACTTAAATAAATGAAGAAATATACTGTGTTCATGGGTCAGAAGACAGCACATCATTCAATTTCCATATCTCCCTAAATTGATGTATACATTCAATGTAACACTAATTAAAACCCATAAGCAGTTCTGTTCTGTAAAAACTAAAAAGCCAGTTCTAAAATTAATTTGAAATTACAAAGCACTTAGAAGAGCCAAAAGAAAAAGGAAGCTGGATGATTTTGATCTTTAGATGCTATTATAGCATTCTATTATTTTAAGACTTGTTTTAAAGCTATAGGAATCAAACCAACACAGAATTGATGTTGAAACAGGTGAACATGCAGAACACAATAGAACTCAATGGGGAACTCTAAAACAAACCCATACAAATATGGTTAACTGGTTGTAAACAAAAATACACAGGCAAATTTGTGAAGAAATGAGTCATTTCAAAAAACGATACTGGAACAAATAGTCAACACACACACACACACACACACACACACACACACACACTCCCATTCATGCATCATACCATACAGAAATTTTTTTCAAAGTGGATCATTAAACTGAACACCAAAACTAAAAGAAAACATAGAAAAGAGTTAACCAAAAGAATCCTTAGCTATGATTCCAAAAGCGCTATGTATAAAAAGAACAAGTTAAATTGATCTTCACTGAAATTATAGTCTTCTGTTCTTCAAAATCACTATTAAAAGAAATTAATTACCAGTAAGCATACCAATGAGAATGAATCTCACAGTCGCTCTATGGAGTGAAAATCAAGCCAGACAGGTAAGAGTGCACAGTGTATGAAATTACATTCATAAAAGTTAGTAGAAAATGCCAAGTATTTTTTTCACTTAGTATCAGAAAGCAGAACAATGGCTGTATGGGGTAGGGTGCTTGGATAGAAAACACACACACACACAAGTTTTTACAGGTGATGGGTATGCTGATTATGTTTGTCATGGCGAGAGTCCCACAGGTCTTTTCACATGCCAAAATTTATGAAATTGTGCTCTTTCAACAGTGGCAGCTTGTTATGCCAATTATACCTCAAAAGACATGTTCAAAATAAATTTTAGAAGTGAAAAAATAATAGCGAATCACAGGAAAGACCAGGAATTGCTGGGTGGTGAAAATCATAGGGAAACTGACAGCTCTGAACAGACAGGGTAGTCCTCAGATGGGAGGTTGAGAAGAGGTCAAGATCTAGTGAGGAAAACCAGCACCCAGATGCATAAAATGAAGATAAAAGAACATTCCATAGGTCTCTTCAATATGAAAGATTGAAGCCACGATGTTCATACTAACCCACATCCCCAACCTTATATCAGGTCAATTTTTATTCATTCTTAGGCAGGGTCTTGCTATATTGTTAAATTGCTCAGGCTAGGCTTGAACTTGTGATTCTCCTGCCTCAGCCTCCTAGAGTACTGTTAATTACAAGCATGTGCTACATTGGGCTCTTGTAAAGATTAAATCTAGGGTCAGGGACATAGATCTGTGGCACAGTGCCTGTCTGGCAAGCATGAGGCTGGGAGTTTAATTCCCAGTACCAAAAAATATGCAAATAAACAAATACAAAGAAAAAAAAGATTGAATTATAAATATGGTAATAAGCAATAAATACGTATTAGCAGCTGGTAGTAAAAGTAACATCATGATACTAGTGTGATACTGCTAGTTAATGCTGTAGTGACTTGAGGCATAGATTTACTTTCAGCTGACAAGATGGGAAATCAATCAAGCCTGGCTTCCTAGAGGGGCAGAATCTGATTGGCAGCATGTCATTGTCACTTTCTCTGGGACATAACACCTGTCACCTACAACTAAAGGAAGAAAAGTTGATTTCAGCTCACAGGTTTTAGAAGGCCCCTAGTTGGCTGGCTGCAAGGCAAGAAGGGCAAGGGGGAAGGGGGAGACAGAAGAAAGCTGAACATGCGGTTGTGGTCCCAAAGTAGCAAGAGGGCAGGAGCCAGAGAGGGAGCTATGAGCACTGGACACCCTTCTGGGCCATGGGCAAGACAGCTCCATGGCCCAATCACCTTCTGAGACAACACTTACGAGCTCATGAGGCCTTTGGGACATGTTACCTACCTAAAGCATAACATGGCACAAAGGACTTGATGTCTCCTTGAAATGTTTGTCTCTTCATGAAGTTAGTGTCTCTGTGTTGCAGTGTTTTCTTTTTATGTCATATCTTCCCTCATCACCCCAGCTCTTTCTTTATCTTACCAGTGGTTTTATGAAACCATCACCATAGCCCCTGGCATAATGGTTTTAAGCTTCATTAAATACAGGAAACATGAAGTCATAGAATTTCAAATTTAGAAGAAACCAGGGAGATCAAATAGCTCAAATTCCTCATTTAAAAAAAAAAAGCAATTGGATAATATCTTTAAAAGACAACCAAGCACAGAGGAAAGTCCTTGAAGTTGGGGGCAGCCAAGGCTGTGGTCTCAGGCAAACCTCCTTACCTTGGTGGTTTTCAGATATTTTATATGTAAAGTGAGGGCAGATTTACCACCTCAGGACAGTGGGTTAACCCTGATAATTCCTTTCTCTAAATTGTCAACATAACTTCTTTTATCTTTCTCCTTTGAAAGTTTGAAGGACATTGGAGGTTTAGGACAGAAGTTAATCTTGTAAACTGACAAGAATAGGAAAATAAAAAATGAATCTATTAGAGAAAGTCACAGATTTGGAGAGATCACACTGGATTTGGAAATTGAGTCTTCATTCCAAAGGCATTTTCTGTATGAGTGAATCATTGTTTGGAGAAGCCACAACTATAATAAATAGTCACCAGACAGGCTGAATAGAACATCATGCTATGGAAAGAATGCTAAGGTTGAGAGCCAATATTATCTTGAGCTATTTTGGTCCCTTTAAGAAAAATAGTCATTCTTATTTCAAAAAGTTTGTGTGATCTAGAACTCATTGGGTTGCCAATGCTGGTCTTGAACTTGTGTACTCAAATGCCCTCCCTGCCTCACTTTCCCACATAGTTTTGACTATAGCTATAGGTGTAATAGAATACCATGCTGTGGTGAGCCATATTACTACTACTATGGACTGAACTCAGAGTCTTGTGTATACTAGGCTAGGCAAGCTTTCTTTCACTGAACTGTATCCACAGTCTCTCCTTTGTTTTCATTTCTCTTATTTATTTCTGATTTGCCAAGGCTGGCCTTGACCTTCCTGTCATCCTGCCACAGCCTTCTAACTGGTGAAGCATACAGATGTGCTTCAATGTTAAGCTATTCAGTTCCATTTCTCTCATCTGACCTAGCATTCTTGTGACTACTGGGCAAGCCTTCCAGGATGTATTGTCAAGTTTAACAAATCTCTAACCTCCACCAGCCCTGAAAGCTAAGAAAGATATATCACTCAACACATTACAGGAAACATTTCCCTGCTTTGCTGTAGCCTGGCCAACAGATCTCCCCAGAAATGTGTTGATTTATGACTTCCTCTATTATCTGGTTATAAAAGTTTATGTCACCTCTTTCATGGGTAACTTGAATCCATGTTCTTGGGCTGTGGTCACTTATACTTGGCTCAGAATTCGCTATGTTTTAGATTTTTCTTTGAAGCAGAGTGGATGTTTTATGTCGACAGTATAAAGCATGCTGAAACTCTTGGCTTCTTAGGTAGAAATCCTCACAAATGGATTCTAAGATATCTAAAGATGAGCATTTTGTCATCACAACATAAACCACAAGTTCAGAGTGAATACTATAGTCATTCTTGTTATTCACTGTAGTTACATGGTCTGAAGTCACAGGAGTACAGAACCATTCATTAATCCTAAGGCAAGTGCAGGGTTAGGTTTCTCTTTGCCTCTCAGATTTTCATTAACTGATCAATGGGTAATCTTGTTTTGTGTACATTGCTGTTAACAAAACTCCTTATTTCTGATCTATCACTGATTCGTTAACACGGAACTCGCAACCATCAACACCATAGTTCATGCTTGAATGAACTTCATCTAACACACATATTTTCCCATAAGGCACCAGGAATACTAAATAGTCCTGCAGCGCTGCACTTTGTGTGTGGGGAGGGTCAGTCTAGGTAAAAGAAGTCATCAACAGAAACCACAGGGTACAAAATGGGTACTATAAGATTTTTCCTGCAGCCAGCATGGTGACATAGGCCTGTAATCTCAGCACTTTGGGAGATGGAGGCAGGCAGATTATAAATTTGAACACAGTAGGGGCATTTTAGGAACTTATTCAAGCCCCTTCTCAATATTAAAATAAGGGTGGAGGCTGTAACTCAGTGCAAAGGCTCTAGGTTCAACCCCCAGCATGAAAAGCAACAAATAAATTCCTTGCTTTGTAGTTGCTGTGAGCCAGAACATTACATTTCTGACTTGCCAGTCACTTGAGTTCTCACTCAGCATGAGGGCTAATCTGAACTGTCCTGCCTCCTCCTCTGTGTGCCCACACCCTGCTTCCTGGGTGTCATGCCATGAGTAGAGTAGCTTTCTACCACGATGCCCTCCTGCATGATGCTTTTGCTTGAAACCAGCCAACCATGGGCTGAAAGCCCATCTGACCAACTTTTTCTTCTTCTAGTTGATTTCAAGTGTGTTTCTCAAAATCTAGAAGAACTTACTAATGCATTCAGGTTCTACCCACATCAGGCACTTGCATCAGCTCAGGAAGGTGAGAGAAAAATAGGAGCAATGACACTTCTCTGATGTAGGAAGGTGGGAGTCTGGGTTTCAGCCAAGGGCTGAGTGTTGTTGATCTGTGATGCCTCCCAAGTCTCCTCTTCTGAGTCACCAACTGTCAGATTTTCTGAGATTAGTGATGATTTTTCTGTGATATTTGTTCATCTAGCCTTGCCAAAATTTTATGAGCACCTAATTCCCTGCTTTAAATCCCCTCCTGATAACATCTAGAGTGGCTTCCGCGGGTTTGGCTGAAATCACAACAGCAATCCTATAGCTAACCAAATCATTTACAATAGACTGAAACTTATTGATTTTTCTCAAAATAACACATTTGGGGACCATTGTTTCAACCGATCTGCTAATAGGTAAATTGCCCTCTCAGCACCCTAATTTGTATCTCCTGATGGATGTGTTCTGAAAAGGAAGGCAAATGATTTGTGCTGCTGCATATTCAGATAAAACTAATATTTATACATGGCTTATTAAGTTCCAGGCATGGAACTTAATGCTAGGTACTGGAGAAAAATGATCTGTTTTGATCCTCAACACAGCCTGGTGGTGAAGGCAATATTAGCTTTTGCAAAATGAGTCTCGTAGAAGTTTAATTCCTTGACCAGGTTAATAAAAGTACTAAATGATGGAGGAGTAATTCAATATCAAGTTCCCACAAAACCCCACTGCTGCTTCCTACAGCTGAGTCCTTCTAGATAATTCCAAAACTCCTCACTGCCTCCCACCCCACCCATCTTTCATTAGCCTTTAACAACTTGCACAGGGCAGGGGGAGCAGCTTAAAGGAAGCTGAGATTTAACCTAGGAAAGACTATTTTGTGTATTCTACATTTTATTTGATGCTATCAATTAACAACAGACGACTCATTTTCTCAATCACTTAGGCAATTAAGAAATCAACACACATTAGAGACAAAAACCCTGTAAAGCAGATCTGTCCATTTTTACACGGGCAAAGCTCAGGTAGGAACATAGGATCTTCCCAACAGCATGAAACTTTAAAGGGAGTAGAATTTGAAACACTTGGTACTGGTGAATGTGACTTACTTGGTGCACTGTTGCATTTGAGCCCTAAGAACCTGGGCAATTTTCTAAGGTGAATGCCACTGAATAAATATTTAGGGACACCTACTGTGTGACAGGTACAATGTCAGTAACTAAATGTGCTTCTACATAGGGAATGAGTCTTTTTTTGTCATGTGTGTGGTACTCAGAGTCTTTCATGGAGGTGAAAAGATCTTAATCTCTTGGAATGAATGAATGCTTCTGTACCCCTAAACTGCTGTTCTGGGGTTCTAATCCCTACTGTGACTGTGATACAGGGAGAAAAACTGATCTCATGTGGGTGACCTCCAAATGTTAAGCTGAACCCTCCAAATGACATAGGGAAAAGCAGAGGTCTAGACCTGACCTGTACGAGTTTGTGTTCTCTAAAACCGAAGAATGAATTTTAGGAACAAATGGAGGTTATGAGCAGAATAGATTTACTGAGGGAAAGAAGCTCCTGTCTGAGAGAAGGACAGGAAGGGGGCATGAGTGGGTAGTTCCCTAGGAAGCTGTCTCTTCCAGGACTTTTATAGAAGAAGACCATAAAAGTGGTGAGGCGGGTCTAAGGTGGGGAAGACATGGGAACTCACTTAGGTGGACAAGAGGTGGGACAAAACTATGGTCAACCAATGGGATTGCAAACACCATTGCTCAGGTAAAATTGATTAAATCCAGTACCAAATGGAGAAGTGAGTCACATAGCAAGCAGGCATGAATATGGAACAGGGTCTCTTTCATTGTGGGTTGGGCTAGTGACTCATTTAGGCTCTTTCAAAGTGATTGATACCTATCTAGAATATCAATCTCTGATGCCCAACCCTAGGGAAGTATGTAGCTGTGTTTCCTAGTCTCTCTTGGTCTTGAGGTGTGGCCCATAGGGAGTATCTGTCTCTTCCAAGTTGCAAAGTCACCTTGTCTGCCATCTTGTCTCCTTGAGGGCTAGACTGCCTAGAATATTTCTATCTAACTCAGATGCCTACAATAATTGTACGTCTCACCCTTTTTCTGTGAAGATTGATTCCAAGGACCTCCGTTGGATGCCTGAGCCCTGGATGTCACTGAGTCCTGTATGCCCTATGTTCTTTCCTGTGCGTGCGTACCAATGATAGCGTTTGACTTACCAATTAGCCATGGTAGGTTTATTAACTAGTAATAAAAATAACTGCAATACACAGTACAGCACTATGGCTTCTCTCTGACTTCCATGTTGTACTATCCTCATCTTTCTCATGAGTGTCATCTCAGACCTGTGTGAATAAATGCATTGATGTGAATGATGTGGGAATTATGAGTTAGTGTGAGGATGCTATGTAAGGAATCCTAATCACAACAATGTGAGTAACAGGCAAGTGGCATTTATAGAGTGGGTATGATGAACTAAGAACTGATTCATTTTCCTGGTAAGGCTGCACCAGATGCCACTTTGATATTGATTCAGAACAGTGTGCAATTTAAAACCTATGACTTGTTTATTCCTGGAATTTTCCCTATGATATTTTCAGACTGTGGTTGAACACAGGTAACTAAAACGATGGAAATCAAACCAGATAAGGGAGCCTACTGTGTTTAGAGAGGGCACCTCCAAGGAAGTAATTAATACAGCCATAGGTTAGGGCCCTGATCTAATAGGATTCATGTCTGTACAAGAGATACCTGAGAGAGTTCTCTGTATGTCTGTCCCCTCCTACACATGCCAAGGAAATGTCATGCGAGGACACAGCCTGAAGTTCACCATGTGCGCCCCCTGGAGGGAAGGACCCCCTCCAGCCATCAACTCTGCTAGCACTTTAACCTAGGACTTCTGTCTCCAGAGCTGTGACAAAATAATTTTCTGTTGCTTAAGCTGCTGAGTCTGTGGTATTTTGTTATAGCAGCACAAACAGGCTAATGAGCTATTGATTCTGGAAATGAGCTCAGCCTGTTAGGTAAATCTCCACTGCATTCAGCGAGGTTTACATTCCCCTCCTCTCTCCCTGGCAGGGAGGGAGACCCTTGTTGTTTTTCAGCCTCTCACAGCAGTGCCAGCCTTGGGCTTCCTAGAGGGAAGAGATGAGACTTCATTAAGAATGCCAACTCAGTCCCCGAGAGAGTCAAGAAGTAGCTAGGAGACATAAGCAGGTCGAGGAGACCTTCCTTAGCTTCCTTAACTCAGGAAATTAAGGGAATAAAGCGTGGCACCCCTGAAAAGCAGGGAAGCGATGGCAACGTGCTCACCCTGGTGCCCAGCTCCTTGCTCACTGAACCTTCTGCAGGGCAAGTGACGTGTCTGTCTCCAGTTTGCTTCACCTAACAACTCACCTCCAAAGCGGCAACAATGTCTTTTACTTGTCAAAAGTTTATTTATTTTTTTTCTGAGTACATTGGGCTTTATTGATGGTGTGCAAGGGCAGCAAGCCAGGGGTCCCGAGGCCCCTCCTCTTCTAGGGGGCCTGGGATGGAAGCTGTGAGGGGAGATTCTCAGTGTTGGGGCTGAGGAGGGCAGTGACTCCTACAGCGTCACTCTGGGACGCTGTAGCCCTCTAGTCTTGCGGGGCTGTGGTGGTGGGGGTCCACTTACTCCTTGAGGTCTACCACCCTGTTGCTGTAGCCGAACTCATTGTCATACCAGGAAATAAGCTTCACAAAGTGATCATTCAGGGCGATACTAGCCCCAGCATCAAAGCTGGAAGAGCGGGTGTCACTGTTGAAGTCACAAGACACAACCTGGTCCTCGGTGTAACCCAGGATGCCTTTGAGGGGACCATCTGATGCCTGCTTCACCACCTTCTCGATGTTGTCATATTTAGCCACTTTCTCCAGGCAGCAGGTCAGATGCACCACTGACATGTTGGGAGTGGGCACACGGAAGGCCATGCCCATGAGCTTCTCGTTCAGCTCTGGGATGACCTTGTCCACAGCCTTGGCAGTGCCAGTGGATGCAGGGATGATGTTCTGGGCTGCCCCACGGCCATCACGCCACAGTTTCCCAGAGGGGCCATCCACAGTCAGTGGCCGTGATGGTGTGGACTGTGGTCATGAGTCCCTCCACAATGCCGAAGTTGTCATGGATGACCTTGGCCAGTGGGGCTAAACAGTTGGTGGTACAGGAAGCGTTGCTGAGGATCTTGAGGGAGTTGTCGTACTTCTTATGATTTACACCCATCACAAACATGGGGGCATCGGCAGAAGGGGCAGAGATGATGACCCTTTTGGCACCACCTTTCAGGTGAGCCCAGCCTTCTCCATGGTGGTGAAGACACCAGTGGATTCCACCATGTATTCAGCTCCAGCATCACCCCATTAGATGTTGGTGGGATCTCGCTCTTGGAAGATGGTGATCGCCTTTCCATTGATGACAAGCTTCCCATTCTCAGCCTTGACAGTGCCATGGAACTTGCCATGGGTGGAATCATACTGGAACATATAGACCACGTAGTTGAGGTCAATGAAAGGGTCACTGATGGCCATAACATCCACCTTGCCAGAGATAAAAGCAGCCCTGGTGACAGGCGTCCAATACGGCCAAATCCGCTCACCCATCCTTCACCATCTTGTCTGGATCGCTGCTGGCTGTACGGGAAGAGACACTATCAGCGGACATGCAGGAGCAGAGAGCTTGTCAAAAGTTTGTAACACAACATCTTGAGAGTGCTCTCCGTTTCCTGCTGCAGATCCAGTGTATCCTTTTCTTAATCATTGCTAAGTACTCACTGAGTGAGCAGCAGGCCTTCGATGTCACAGGTTATGGAGGAGAAGGAAGATCCAAGCACAGGTGCTCTTGTCAGTAAATCCTCTCAACTTGGCTTTTCTTCCTTCTCACTGAGTACACAAAAGTCAGACTCACGGTATTCACACTGAATTCATTTGCTTTCTAAGGGAGGGATACAGCAACATTCCCAGTGCCCAGTCACTGTGTGAGGATGTGGTAGGCAGCCACACACAGGGTAGTGCAGGGAGAGTGTTCCCATCAACTCAGAGAGGTTCCTGGAACAGTGCCAAACCTCCAGTGAGAACCACAGCAAAGAAGGACGGAGGCCATTTGCCTGGTGCGTAGGAGCATAGAGTTTGAGATTAGGTGAACCTGGGCTAAAATCACCAAGGTGGTCTCACTTATATGAGCTGTACAACTCTGGACAAGTTACTGACCCTCTCTGAGTTTAACAGCTTCATCTGTTACTTGGGGATAATAACATTTATAGGGTACATTGTGAAGATTGAATGAAGTCCAGTGAAATGCCAGGCTAACCTCGTAACTTCACAATTGTAGCCTTTATTCTTCAGAGTGCACTGTATAGTAGGCAAAACAGATCATTTCTATATTCAAGTGAGGAGGAGGAGGCCAGAAGCCAAAGGCTCACTTGAGAGGTTTGCACAGTTGAGGGTGAGCCTGGTGCAGGTAGGCATTTAGGGGTAGCATTTGTTACCTGGCTGGCTCCCTTGGGGAAGTCCATCTGTGACCTTTCCTTACTGAAGGGTAGACATCCCAGGAAGTCAGCGCCTTGGCAATCTCTTCATCTCTGTAGAAATGCCCCTGACCCCTGTATGAGCAGGATGTTGAGTAAGAATGTTACTGATGTTACTGTGCAAGCTGCCTTCTGTCTCCATAGTTTGTGTACATTCCAACCATATGTGCCTTGTGAGATGAACTGACTATCTCCTCATTTTATGAATATCTGCATTAATATTTATGGCACGGCCACTATGTAGCTTATGGCATTTCAAGGCAAATGGTGCTGCGTGGTTAAGTGTGGGAGACACAAGGGTACACTTGGAATACTGGCAGGAGAGCGGTGGAGGAGTGTGGGCTTGGCAGTATATCATCGAGAAGTCGGGGAGTTGGCTGGGACCACCATACAGCTGGCTCAGCCACTTGTTTGTCCATAGTACAAAGGATTAAGATGACAGAGGCCCAGTGTCAACTCCAGATGCTTAGAACAGGGCAACCACATCAGATGGAAGTCCTAGACCTAGTTGTCACTCCTGTAGCCCCCCGAAATATCATCATACATCCTTCTGGTGCCTTGGTTTCATAAATGAGGACATCTATAAAATGGGGTTACTGCCCCTGCTCAGTCAAACATACTGGCTTTTACTGGGGGTCAAATTGAATCACGAGAGTGAGGTGCTTTGAAACTTCAGCCTTCCCCACTAACTCCACCTCTTGTCATTCTCCATCCCTTGCATCTAACCTTCTGACTAGACCAGATAACTCAGCGGCGATCGTGAGCACGTAGTAGGGATGGTGACTTTATGGTGATTGACGCAAGCCCTGGCTCCACACTTTACTACTAGAGGAGGTCCTGAAAGGCAAGTGCTCTGAAGCTTTCGTTTAGTACTTTTGCAAATACTCTGCATATCCAATGACTTTATCCCCCCCTCCTTACTAACGGGAACACTTGCCATGAGGCGACATGACAGACTAAAGCCGGTCATGACAGCCTTGCTCCCTTCATGGCTTCTCTTGCACCTTGTTTGTTTATCCAAAAAGTTTCTCCTGACTAGAGATCAAATGGCAGGATTGTATGGGAGTGAGGGATGTTAGGAAAGTTCATCTTTCTGTGGTAAAAATATCCTAAGTTAACTGATTCAGCCTTCCTTTTTCCTGTTTTAAAATGGAAATTATGCCTGGAGTAGAAACAGACATCTTTAAATGAAGGGGAGAGTCTTAGAATCTCAGAAATAGCATTCAAGTAACATAGAGCCTGTTAGGCGTTACTAGTCATTACCTGACTCCAACCCTCTAGATATACAAGAAGAAGGCTTTATTTATTTAAGGCCATCTATTTAGGTTTTCTATTACTTGAACTCAGTGCTAACTGGCATATAGATCCAGGTCCAGCACTTGGTCAATAGTAGGTACTCTAAATTCTGGGGTGAGTGCCTAGCTGAGTGAATGAATGATTTATCAATCTTTGTGCCCTATGCAGCACTTAGAGCCAGACATCCAGCAGGACCATGATAAATATTTGTTGACTTAAACCAAACAGCCAAAAGTTACTATTTGTCAGGCCAAGTAGATGGGCCAGAAATACCTCTTTGGAAAAACCAACTGTCCATTTAAATAACAAAACATAACCTACCAGATACCTTAGTAGAAGAAAATCAGAAATCGAGAACATCTAGTCCCCAAAAGTGGTGTTCCAATTTAGAAAGCTTAAAATAATACCACTCATCACTCATGTCTCTTAGCAAAGTACAAATTAGTGGCTTGGAAAATTCCTGCAAGCTTTAGGGTGACACAGACATTAGCCTGAATAGGAAAAGCCCTCCTGGCCTGCTAGATCAGATTCTCAGGAAGAGTATGCTCAGGCTCGACAAAGTCTGGAAAATCACGGGACACTTAGTGTAAAATAATCCCTGTGAAAGGTCAGGTAACTGGAAGTGCTCAGTGATGGAGAAAAGTTCCTAGCACAGAGGAGGCAGCTGCCTGGTAGTTCTCCAGGTGCCAGTGCAGAGATGGAAGGATCCCCAGACGAGAGATTGGTGTCGCCTTGTGGCTCCCCCTAGGTCATCACCTGCACCTGAAGAAGGAAGGACTCTGACCTAGCTTCTCTCCATGACTCTGAAGAGGCCTGCCCCTCCACCAGGGAAGTATCTTCTCTGGTCTTCTGTGTCTCCTAGCCAGCAATGAGGACCAGAAAATCAAGAGGCAGATTTCCCAGTATGAATTAGTAATTCTTATTAGCACATGAAATGCTCTTGGTGACAAGCATGGCTATAATATTGCTCATGGCATTAGATGTGGGTGTGTGGGGCCAGCTAAATTCACATGCAAGGAAATAGTCCTGTGTCCAAATGGAGCAGAGATTAGGAGTGGCTTCTGCCTGGGACACAGTGTACATGCCCCTCACAGAGGACATAAAGTCCTCCAAATCATACACTGGAAATATTACTCCAAACCAACCTATCATCCTCACTGCTATAATTTAAATTTGCAATACCCTTCCAAAACCTCACATGTTCAGAGGTGGAGTTTTTGGAAGTGGTTGGACCGTGTGGCTGTTCTACTCACCAGATTAATCCACTAATGAATCCACAGCAGAAGTGGTGTTAGGAGGTGGGGTTTTGTTGAAAGAGGAGGTCACTGGGGACAGGACCCAGAATGGTGCATCTCCTTCCCCAGCTCTTCCTTTCTCTCACTCTGCTTTCTGGCTACCATGCAGTAAGCAGATTTCCTCCAGCAGACCTTTCCACCACACCCTTCTTCTTTGGAAACAGGAAGTAGACTCATAGTCCCAAATAAATCTCTCCTTCAACTTTTAAGTGTCAGGAATTATGTCCCAGAGATAAGAAAACAACTAAGGGGGCCGGGGAGATAGCTCAGTAGAATATGCACTTGCCTGGCAAGTGCAAGGTCCTGAGTTCAATCCCTGGTACCACAAAAAAATGGAAAGAAAATAGCTAAGAAATCAAATAACCAGTACATCACCTGGAGGATCAGTTGTTCACTCCTGTGACCACTCGATAAGCGAGATGTATGGCTGCCTGGTATCAGAAGACGAGGTACTGCCTGGTACTGCATATTACTGCCTTGGAGAAAGATTCAAATTCAAACCTTGAAGTAGATTTCTACTGAATGCATATCACTTTTGCACCGTTGTAAAGTAGACATGGCACAAGTCAAACCACTATAAGCGGGAGCATCTGTATTCAGTGATGTACCTAAGGATAGCTGGACAGACCTGGTACAACTCAATACTTTGCCCACATAACCACTGGTTAAACAGTTTTTATTCTATCACACTGTTTGCTCACCCAGTGTTGAAAAGGCATAAGTAATACTTAAGACTAAAGTCTGTGTGTGATTTAAAAAAATTTTAAAACATGTTTGATACAGGGTCTCACTATGCAGTTTGGACTCATAGCAATCATCCTGCCTCAGCCTCTCTTGTGCTGGGATTACAGGGATGTCACACTGGTTCTGGGGCTGGCATGGTATGCCCACAGTTCTGGGGCCAGCACAGCATGCAGTACCAGAGATCAAACTTAGGGCCTTACCCTTTCCAGGCAGGGGTTTATGCTGTCGAGTTACCTCCCTAGGCCTCTGTATGTGATTATCAAAGAAAATAATGTAGAAGAAATATTTTTCAGAATGCCTTCCCACTTGTATGAATGTTAAGCACACAAGCACGTAGACACTCATGCCTGTGCTGGCACTGTTAATTACAGTACTCTATGTAGAGGAAACTTAGGTCAGAGAAACGGAACCTGCAAGCTGCCAGAGCAGGAACTAGAACCCAGGCTTCTTAATACTGCAACCTGTGCTCACTCCCAGTGGTGTTCTCAGGAAGTTTGTGATCAGCAGAAACACAGGTAGGAAAAAAAAGTTTCACCTGAACAGCCCCCACCCCACTCCCCTTCTTATGTCCATTGCAGTCCTGGAGGTCTGATTCGGACATGTGAGACCAAGAATTGTTCAGCTCCTCTGGCGATCCTCAGGGCTAAGGAGCTGGCTAGGCTAGATCAAGTGGAAATTATAAAGGGCCTCAGGGACTGCAAACCCAGGCTTCATTAAGACCTAATGAAAACCTGCCAGGAGGCCAAGCAAAGGTGCTTATGAGTTTTTCTCTTTCCTTTGTGGAAGCCTTTGATATGATTCTACTACATCCAGAAAATCAATAACTGGAGGCCAAGGCTGAGGCTAGTAGCAGGAAGACTGCAGCCAGGCTTCCCAAACTAAGCATGGGCCTTCGTGGTCAGATGCAGATGCCCCTGGTTGAGAAGTTCCCGGAAAAGGGAGAACATAAGCCAGTCAGACAAGGGCACTTCTGAGGTGAACAAATGATTGTCGGACATTAGAGGGTAGGGTTAGTAGTTAGGGCAATGGACAGGGAGAAGAGGGTGTAGGAAAAAGGAAGAGCTATGATACAGGGACTAATTCTGAAGCTCATAAGGCGTGGTCTCTCCATCCCTGTTATGGATCTAAACTTCCAATGCTCACATGTTCACTGGGTCATAAGGATTAGAATTTCATCAGTATGTGAATCAGTGTGACTGTGTTATTTGAAGGTGGTGGAAGCAGGAGTAGAGCCTAGCTGAAAAGAAGGAATCTTGGGGGCCTGATCTTGGCAGTAAGATAGTAAGGTGTCTCTCTCTCTCTCTCTCTCTCTCTCTCTCTCTCTCTCTCTCTCTCTCTCTCTCTCTCTCTCTCTCTGTGTGTGTGTGTGTGTGTGTGTGTCTGTGTGTCTCTGTCTATGTCTTTCTGTGTCTGTGTCTTCTCTCTCTATCTCTCTGTTGCCCTGTCTCTGTGTCTGTCTCTCTCTCCTTCTCCCTCTCTCTCCATCTCTTAGCCACCATGAGGTGAGAAGCTTTCCTTTATCATGCCCTTCTGTCATATGTTTGGACTTGTAGCAGGCTTAAGAGCAATGGAGCACAATGAGCATGCACTGAAACCTCTGAAATCATGAGCCAGTGTGGGCCTTCCTCCTTCAAGTTGTTCATATCATGTATTTTGCCATAAGGAGAAAATACTCAAATAATCCCCATCCATCATGGTTTCAGCTTTTGCAAGGGGAGCAATACAATATAGGACACATTTTATAAGATTTTTTTTCATACAGAAAATCATATACAAAGAGTGCAGGAAATCTTTCCACACACCAGAGTCTAAAGAATCCAGCTGAAGGCCTGAATCCTAATGTCCTACATGGGTCCAGCTGAAAACCTAGAGTATAACATTGCCTCTCACAAGTCCAACTAAATGCCTAGAGAACACGACAATGTCTCATGCAGGCCCCTCATAGATCTTCACTGGGAAGGTCCAAAGGTCAGTGTAGAGTCTAAAATTCTATGCCAGAGGGATGAAGGATCTGTGATAGCAGGCTGAGGAGGGAACATGCACTGGAGCCAGGAAGCAATGCTCAAGATGAAAACCAGAGTTCTCCTGAACCGTACCACAGCCATCCTCAGCAACACGACAGTCTTGAGCTGCCTTGGGGATGAGGAAATCTGAGTTCCAATCAGAAAAGCCACCAATACAAGCTTTTCCAGGAGATTGAGCTGTGCACAATCTTCCCCTCCATAGCCAGGAAGCGATGCTCTAGATGAGGATCAGAGCTCCCCCAAAATGTGCCTCAGCCGTCCTCAATAACAAGGGGGTCTGGAGCTCCTCCTCTAACAAGAACAACCAAGTTCATCAGGAAGGCCAGCATGCCAAGGTCCTCCAGAGGAATAGCCCGAGAGAACCAGCAGGCTTCAAACATCTCTACTAGCTTCTTCAAACAGCTTCCCCAACGACCTCTCCACAGACTCTCCAGTTCTGCCTTCTATGCTGCCAGCAGCGACCCTCAACTGAGCCTCCCGTACTCAGCACTGCACTGGCTGTTCAGCTGGGCATAGCAAGCTGAGCACCAGTTGGCAACCCATTACACCATCCCACCTTTTTCAACTTTGATATTGGCATCTTGCTTTCTTCTTGGAACATTAATTATCTTCCACAAAATAATGTCTGCAGTAGCCAAGGAGAGCAGATGAAGGGCATCTAGGCAGGCTAGTTAGCCAAATAAGTCTCGAATTTGTGGTGAACCTAAAGTTTCTAGATGCTCACTTATTCTACAACTGTACTTGGGTGGGACCACCTAAATGCACGCTGGCTGTGCCCTTGCATTCCCTCAGTTTCCAGTTTCTGTGTGCCTCTTCTTCAGGAATCCTGTTCTTTCTACTACCTCCTATCACCTAGAGTGGTGCACACTACTGCAACCTCTGCGGACAGGCTTTCAGTGTTATAGACAAGGCAAAGCAAGTAAAAAGTCCCAAGACTGCTGTCTCTGTTATTCTTCTCTTGTTGCTGGGACAAATACCCGACACCCAAAATGAAGGAAGAAAAGGATCATTGAGCTCACAGTTAGTGAAGGTTTCACTCCATACTCATCTGGCTCCAAGGCAGAGTAGCACATGGCAGAGAGCAACCTTCCATGGTAGAGGCAAGAAGCAGAGAGCAAAGTAACTGGAAGCGGCTCAGGCAGTGAGCTAGCCTCTCTCCCCTCACATTGTAACGCAGAGGATCTGTCCCAGGGCACTCACACTCATAATTCCAGCACTGGATCCAGAGTCAGTCAACTCCAGAAGCTGCCCCATGACCGCATGAGGCTTTGGGCATCCAAGAGATACAGTCCATAACAATTGCAACCTAGTGTGGCTGCAGAGGACAGAGGCTTGGCAAGAACAAGGCCGGGATATGGATGATCAGACACTTGGGTGCTGAATTGTGGGGGACAAAACTTTAGTATTAATTATGAGAATATTTGTATGTAATGTAAACATCCACATCAAGGGACCGCTTACTATTCATATTGATAGACTGACCTGTTCTTCAGTTCCACTCTCCTCTGCAGATTTCCAGGTACCTATGTAATGACCTGATGGAGTTTAAGGAGAGGCTCAGCAACATGCCCATCCTCTCACCAGGAGTTTCATGTCACCAGTTGCTGCTCTAGATTGACCAGTACGCTGTCAGTAACTAATCTTGGACATGAGGGACGATCAGTTTGATAACCTTACTTAAGAAGGTTAACAAGCTACCTGGTGGCAAGTTAATTACATTGGTCCCCTCCTATTATAGAGGGCTCTGACATTTATCCTTGTTGGAACAGGACTCTATTCTGGATTTGATTTTGCTTCTGCTTCCTGGCTTGTCAGGCCTCTTCCAGCACTGTCATCTGTCAAGTTACTGAATACATTATTCACTGTCTCATACAACACTGCTTTTGACCAAAGAATGTACTCCCTAGGCAGAGAGGAAAGCAATGCGTTGAAGCCCATGTGATCTACTCTTATCACGGATCCTATCATCCAGAAGCATCTGACTTTACAGATTGGCAGACTTGCTCCCTGATGGCCCAATTACAGCCATCTGGAAGACAATACTGCCAAGAGTGAGTACTATCTGTCAGATAGCTGTATCTCAGGGCCTAGGACCTCGCCTATAACCCCTATAGCTGGGATGTGTGGAGGAATACATTGCCAAAGGAGGAGGAAGTGATATGGATTTGTATCATGGCCCCACATATGCAATATTTTGTTCCTTGAACCTGTGATTCTGATTTTAATAAAAAACTGGGTAAGACTTGAGAGCTGAGATGGCCATTCAACACTCACATACTTCCTGCTGCTCAATTTTCTGAGACGAGAGTGGTTATCCTATTGGCTGGGATAAGTGGCTCAATTACCAATGGGATACACTGTTGATTTTACCCAATGGGATGAAGGATACCTACAGATAGCACTCAGGGAGCCTCTGAAACAATTGGTCCACTCTAAGGATTAATGGAAGGCTACAGGCATCTGTATGGGCAACCACAATGTAGGTTCAAAGCCTCCGGATGCAGACTCAGGGCATTATGCCTGCCTAAGAGCTCTCTCCATATATTTAGTGCTGGGGAAAAGGCAAAAAGAAGTGGAATATATGAGTGCTGGAAGAAAGAAGCAAGCAGCATTACCTGTGGGCAATGGAATCATTCATTTATTTAGCAAATACTAGTTGAACACCTCTGCTCTGGTTCTCTAGGTATTCCCCACTGGTCTCTATAATAAATGCTTGATCTCCCTGGGGGTGGTACTGGGAGGTGGTGTGGCCTTCAAGAGGGTGGGGGATTAGTGGGACATCCTTAGGTCATTAGGAGCATGCCCTTCAAAACAAGTGTGAGACCCCATTAGTCCTGCTTCCTGGTACATAATGTGAGAACTTTTCTATGACACCCCTTCTCTGTCAGTGCCATTCAGCCCCCTTCCACAAGTGGTGAATCACCCAATCTGGGACTTGAATCTACAAACCTGAAAGACAAATGAACATTTTCTCTTTCTAAGCCAGTTGTCTCAGGTGGATCACTGTAGTAACAGAAAGCTGACTGATACAACCTACTGTGGGCAAACCATTATTTGGGCACAAGGGACAGACCATGAATGAAAGAGACAGAACTCCTCTTCTTCATGAAGTTCATGTTTCAGTGGAGGAAAGTAGCTCATAACTCACATAAATAAAGCTGAGATGCTAAAAGCTCATAATGGTTACAATGGAATATAAAGGCACAAAAGGACAGCTTTGGAAGAAGATCCTGATACTAAACCATGGGATCTGGGCAGGACACCCTGAGATTCATTGAATTCATATTTCAATGAAGATTTGAAAGATGAACTACAGGGTAGCAGGTCATGCAAGTCTTTCCAAGGAGAAAGGAGGACAGCTGGCACAGAGATCCAATATTGTGACTACCCTTACTGGGTTGGGGAAGGAGTTGGGATGAAGTCCGGGGACTGAGGTTGGGAAAACATGGCTCTAGTCCTTGGAGACTCTGCTGGTGAGGTGGAGAGTTCAGAGGAACCAAAAGTTAGGTCCAGAGGCACAGAGGTGAGAACGAAGTGGTGTGTACTGGCCTGACAGCTTCCCGTTGGTCCACTCAGGCTTCTCGTTTGAGAAGAGAGAGCAGCACAGTGAGAGGAGCAGCAGCCAGCTGAGTGAGGGGGCTACAGCGGCAGCCCCAGACAGTAGGTGGGGTCCACATCGCGGCTGACCGTGTGAAGGGGCAAGGTGGCCAGGTTCTGGATGTATTTTAAAACTAAAACAAAAGAGAATCCAAAAAATATATGACACAGTATAGAAAGAGAGGGGTGGAGAAGATTTTTCAAGGCCAGGAAGATAGCTCAGCAGCACAGCGACTACCTGGCATGCACAAAGTCCTGAATTTGATTCCCAGTATGAAAAACAAAAGAGAAAAAAGTTTCTAAGGTTTCTGTCCCAAGACAAAGAAATGGGGAAGATCTCAGAGGAGTTTTAGGAGATCAGTAAGTCACTGCACACACATGAAGGCAGACATGTAGAGTTAGGTGGATAGAGATAGGGTGGGTGACCCACATCAAATATGCATTTCTATATTTTAATTAGCTCCCTCCTCTTTTTGCTTTATTTCCTCTATATTCGGTATTACACTGAACTCTAACCCCAGCTCTTTTGGGTTTTTCTTTTCTTTTCTTTCTTTCTTCTCGCTCTCTCTTTTTATTATTGAATGTAGGTCAGGGTCTATAGGGTCTACAGGGTCTCACTATGTAGATCAGACTCCTAGTGATTGCCCTGTTCTCGGCTTCCCAAGTTCTGGGATTACAGGCATGCACCTACACGCCCAGTCTCAGTCACCAGCTCAGCATGTCCCATGGGTGGGCCGACACAGCCCTTGGGGATCCAAGCCCAGCCCCTGTGCTCTGCCTAAGTAGGCACTCTAGTCCCTTGAGCTATCTGGCCAAACCCCTCTTTTTTGTTTTCTTTGGAGACAAGATCTTGCTAAGACCCTAAGTTGCCCCTGCTGGCTTCAGCTTGTGATCTTCCTGGTTCAGCCCCCAAGATTTCCTCTTCTTCTCACTTCCTGTTGCATGTGGCCTGGATGTGTGGGCATGTAAACTGTTGGTGCTGCGGATAGTGGCGCATCCAGATGGGCTCATGAGGAAGTGGAGATGAAGGGAAGCATCTGGCAGAGATTCTGGGTATGACGCTGGGAGCATGATTGATAGGAATTTAATTTGCTCTTTGGTAATTAAGTAGGAGTGCTGTCAGTTGTTCTTGGAGCATTGAATTAAACTAAATGGAGCTACTTTGAGGAAATATATGTAGAAGAAATGTGGCTGTTGAGGGTGCAATGTGGTGGACAATTCTTGGCTTGACAGAGTTCAGTTCAGTGTACTTGGGCTTGCTTCTGGGCAACCATTTTTTCCAAGCTCTGGGCCTGACATTTCTTCTCTGGGTAATGAGTTTTCAGCCTTAAACATGATCTATTTGATTATATCCTGGCATTTTTGACCTAGTATCAATCAAAAATTTCCATATAACTAAGAGCCAAGGAAAACACAATTTTGCTATAGGTTGTTGGGATTTACTTTCTTGGAAGGGTCCCCAAAGGATCAGAGACCCCCAGGACAATGGGATCGTGGGAGGGCAATGGGGATACAAACCAAGATCGTAAGAGGAGGTAGATTATGTTTAAACAGTCTTGCTGTTCACAGATGGAGAGGATTGTGCTTCAGAGAATTCTGGAAACCACCCTGCTTGGCCATTTTGGCTCCTGACAACTGGACCGTCTTTGCTCGTGGAGCTCTGGAAACCCAGGGCCTGCTGCTGGCAGCTCCAGCTTCTTCCATTTCTGTGCACTACTGAGTTTAGTGCAGTGCTGTGCATACCGTCCCCTCCCTTTCCACCTTGGAAATGAACCATTGCTGTCAATTTCCTGTCCAGAGTGACTTTCAGAAATGCACTGAGAAGCATTTTTATTGAACTTGGGAAATTGGAAAGCATCTCAATTTCTTTTGCAGCAAGATTTTATTTTTTCCTTTGAAGTGAATTTTCAAATACACCAGACAAGTCTATGCTCAAACAGAAGTATGAAAATGTATGCAAAAGTAAAAAAGAAGAGGGATTTTTGGTCTTGTCCTGTTTTGTCTCCTTGACACCATCGCTTGCCTGCCTTAGTTTGTTAATGGAAAGATCCTCTCTGCACACCCACAGGCAGATGACCAAGCAGCATGAAAGGCTCAGGGAAAAGCTATGATGCCATCTTTAGGGTCTTGCTTTATTCATCCATTTTAGTTATTTATAATTTGGGGGAGTGTTATGTTGTAATGGAATATTGCTAGGTCAATGAACTTGTTCATATATATTCTAAGTATTGTTACATTTATGATGAACTATAACAAGCTATTTTAATGAGATTAAATATTGTAGACATCAACTACATGGAATGGGTCTCCCTTTTTCTTTCTTAGCACTGGGGCTCAAACTTGGGACCTTGCACTTCCTATCCTACTGGACATCTCCTTAGCCTACTGGATCCCTTTTCAAAATGAACTTTGGCTTGAGCATGACATTAATGGTTATAAAATCCTCCCCTGTCCAAATCTGTCTACAGTTTTTCTGACACATGAGGGTACTTTTGAAGAAGAAACCTAGTGGTCAAATCAGGAGAGTCTCCATCTTCTCTACCCAACTTTCTTGGTACAATTAGAAACGCCTCCTTGATGGGATCCACCTAAAAGTGTTGCTCTGCTTTGGACTTCCCAATACTTCAACGCCTGTTGTTGTTCTCAGGGAAGCCAGGGAACCTATGATGAAGATGGTCTCTTAGTGGATTCCGGCTCAGGGTTCAGTAGGACTTAGGGACAGTCTCCTGGGCCTGGAGCTAGGAGGATGTGAGTCCCTGCCACCTGAGCAGTTGGAAAGCCACGTCTCTTCTCAGCCCAAACCTGCTTCAACCTTGAGTCCCACTCTATTTTCACTAGTTACTATTTTTTTTTTTTTGTTTTGTTTTTGCAGCATCAGGCCTGCCTTCAGCCTAATAAAATGAGGTTTTCTTTCCCATGTTCTTCTCCTCCTTCTCCTCACTCCCTCTTTCTTCCTCTTGCAGTATTAGGAATTATATCTTAGGTCCTTTTACTACTCAACATGACAGGCCTTTCTAAGTCACTACTGTGTACAGGCTAGGCATGACCTTGGAGTTCTCTTACCTTGGCCTTTTATAGTGCTGGGATTTCAGGTGTGCACCACTAGTCTAGGCTTGAAATGGGATTTTGATGGTTGCTTTGTTTTGGAAATCTTTCCAGTGTCCAATGCTGGCCTGTCCCTGAAGGTCTTCTGAGTGGAGAGAACTCACCTGATTCA
Organism: Ctenomys sociabilis; assembly: GCA_004027165.1. Taxonomy (NCBI): domain Eukaryota; kingdom Metazoa; phylum Chordata; class Mammalia; order Rodentia; family Ctenomyidae; genus Ctenomys; species Ctenomys sociabilis. The sequence goes on from PVKA01014611.1 coordinate 44,420, forward strand.
GATGGACTCTGTCTGACCTTCCATGTGCATCCTGCTCTCCCTCTCATTCAGCTTGTACTGAGGTCTCTGGTGCGGATAACTTCTGTACCACATCTGAGCCTACAGTCTCCTTTACACAGTGTCTCAACCATCTAGCTCTGGATCAGTCTTTAGAACTCCTCCTCCATAGTTCAGTGAGGGATCTGGACTTGATCTTTTTCAGTACCAACTCAGAGTGACCTGTTAGTCCACAACACTTGTTTGTAACACTCACATCTTCCAAATTCTACCTTCTTACACATTCCTTCTTCTGTGCTTATAACTGGTGGTACCTGGGTTTGTGCATGCAATCTGGACTATGTGTAAGATTTTAAAACTTGAACTAGAGGCTGAGTTCCTCTGGAATGGTTAAGCAAGCACTGTAGATATTTGTAGGAAAATTCTGCTCTATAAATAATCATTGACTCCAGACATTGCAGTTAGTTGCATCTCATGTTTCATGATGCATGCATCGGCTGTAGTCACTTAGAAATCATATGAGGGGCTCACTCTCTAAGTCAGTCCACATTGAACCCTGTTTTCCTCTGACTAGCATGTGAAGTATTCCCATTGCATGCCAACAGCAGTCAAAGGCTTTTGGCAATGGCTAACTGGCACTCTTTCAGGATCATCTATCACTATCAAATTCTTATCTCAGGCTGCTTGCCATCATTTCTCAGCATGTCAATTCTGTGCTTGTTTCTATTCTCCTATAAATGAAAACAGCTTATGCAAGAAACAAAGCTCCTCTTCAACCCAAGATCCGAGCCCATCCAATTCAAAGATAATGAGGGGAAATATGTCAAGGAGACACTTGGAAAGCCTTAGTCATTGGAGCATGATCCAAAGAATACTTTCTCCTTAGATAAAATGGCTTAGGTGGCAAAAGGTCAAGAAACTCCTTCTCGCAATCTAATGCTGGAGGAGTGAAAAGAGCTCATGGTCATCTCCAAAAGAAAATTACAATTGAAATTTCAGTGAGTCAACAGCTTTCATGTTCTCCACTGCAGATATATTTTATTAAGAGAGGACTAGACCTTGACCATCAGGTGAGTTAGTATCCAGACCTGGAAGGTCAGCTTCCCTGAGATATACCTGATGGGCTATCCTGTTTGGGGCTGGGGACCAGCAGGACATTTTTACAATGATAGAATCCAGGAAACATTGTGATCCAGCTTCTTGCAGGATTCAATGCGTATGTACGCTCACAATTAAAATCAGCCGCTGTCTTTTAAATAAAATGCTTTCAAAGCGAATGGTTTATATTATTATCTCTATCTGATCCAGTTCATTTGCTCGGTGCCTATGATAAAATCTCAAGCTTTATTTGTCTCTAGTAGGTCTCCTCAATCTCATGCTCAGCAGTTAGGTTTAATGGAGAACAAGTGAGAAGCCAAGTGAAACGATCCGATGAAACGCATCGTCTCTGATCTTACCAGTGGGCTGCAGCACTGTCTCCAGGGCAAAAATCAGCTCTGAAGACTGACAGCCAATTCGCAGGCTGCCATTGGCAGCCACGTTCCATGATCTGTATTTTGAGGTATCAATAACTGATCTAAACATTTTTGCTTTCTTCTGGACAGCAGGCTTCCTATTTTACCCTTTCACTCTTCCCACCTACTCTCACAAATATCCCTTCTCTAGGCCCAAATACATGGTTTTAGAAGAGACATGGATGTTCTTTTGAGTTCCCTATTTTCACACACTTCCTGCTCCCTGCCTGTAGCTATTGCTACATGGGTAAGCACAAAGTGGAGTGAACATTTTATTTCAATATTTATTTTTGTGTATATGATGTTGGGGATTAAGCGTAGGGTCTCACAGGGCTAGGCAAGCATTCCACCGCTGACCTACACCACCCCATCAAGACTCCGGGTAAGTGCCAAAGTTTTCATTAAAAATGGTATCCAAGGGTCAGTGAGATAGCTCAGAAGACTAAGCACCTGCTTAGGCAAGCACAGAGACTGGGGTTCAATCTCCGGTACCACGTGTCACTCTGGCCCCACTCCTGGGTGCACTGAGCTGGCAATGGAGTCTGTGTATGATAGCACATGCCTGTAATCCCAGCTACTGTGGAGGCTGAAAACAAGAGGATCACCACAAAGCTGAACTATGTAGTGAGTCCCTGTACTAAAAAAAAAAAAAAAAAAAAAAGAAAAGAAAAGAAAATAGTGGTATCCAATATTCTCAGCCCATGTGATCAAATCTTCTTTTCTAATATCCACTCCTTCTTTGTAACAGTTCTATTCTCCCTCACGGTAAAGCTATAGAGTCTCTAATTAACAGTGTTGTGATGTACAACTTTGGCACTTGATAGCTGTATTTGTTATTTCCCCACTGCTGGGACAAGATGCCCATCCACACATAAGGGAAAAGAAGTAGGTTTTGACTCTGCATTCAGTCCATGGTTGACTGCCTTGATGCAGCTCCAGAAGGGCAGCAGGGCTAGTGGAGGGGAATCACTCACCTCACAGCCACAAGGAAACACAGGCAGAAGGGGGAATGAGAGCACACCTTTCTACTTCACACCCCAGGGGTCCTTACTATCAACCAGACACCATATCTTTGTGGCACCTGAATTCACCATGAATGAAGCCAGAGCCCGGTGATGCATTCACCTTCCAAAGTTCCTACCTTGGACACACGAGGCTTCAGGGACATATTTTAGACTGAAATCATAATAATGATGTGACTTTTTACTTTCAGTAAAATTATATGAGATTTTTAAGACTTCATTATAAAATAGCTTTGTACTATATAATTTTATTTAACTATATGATAATGTATTTGTTCTAAGCATGGTGAAAATAGATTGCCATGCTGCAATGTTTGGTAAGTAAAGTATATTAATTTTCAACTCAAAATATTTTCAATATCAGTAAGAATATGGAGACACAACCCCACCATCCTAAACTATGGAGTCTCTGTATATGTATTTGTCTGATCTTACCTCTGAACTATTAATTTAAAAATTTGCTAAGGGCACAAGTTATGTGACCATTTATTAATTCTGCTCAATACTAGTTAGCCCTGGGTTATTATATGAGAAGAAAACTCATTCAGTTTCTCTTGTTTCTTCCAAAAAGTGGGAGCAGACTCTTACAGGGAGTGCGGTCCCCACATCACACAGCTGCAGTTAGTAACACTGCTCTGAGCATGAGCTGAGAACTTAGTTCAGGTCGCTGAGATGAGCTTTTTACTCCGAGCAGGTTGTGTTTAGAGGTGACATCCATGCATTTCGTGTGCTGTGGTGGGAGTGCCTGAAGGTGGAGAAACAGTATGTGCAGGGTCAGAGCAAGGCCAGCCTCAGAACAGAGTGCCCAAAGAGAGTCACATGAATAAGCTACTGCAGTCTCTTAACACTGGGTGCCGAGATAGGCCACATGGATAAGCTGTTAGGCAGAGAGGTGTCAAGTGACATTCAACATCCCTAGTGTATAAACAAATGTGCTTCAGCCCTTGGAGTTTCCTTCTCTTCCTCCTTCTTCCTTCCTTCCTTCTATCATAAGAGAGGGTGTCATATGGTCTCCACTTTTGTATTCCAACTCTTGTCCTTCTTTCTCCATCCTCTCAGACTGGGAGCATGGAGAGCTGCATGGGAAGCAGAATTCTGCACTTTTACGGGTTCTCCCCCCGTACCCCACCACCACTCTGTTCTTCATTTGCATGATGTGGGTGGGCACCAACCTGGCCTGTGTGTTTGCACAAAAGTTTAGGCCTTGAACCAGCATCCAAGTTCCTCCTTGGTGACAAATCTTGTCAACATACAGACAAAAAAGCCAGTTCCAAGGCTCCCACCGAGAGGGACCAAGAGGCTAAGAGAATAAAAATGAGGGCTGGTGAGATAGGTCAGCAGATTAAGCACCTGCTTAGGCAAGCTCAGGAATCAGGGTTCGATGCCTGGCACCACAGGCTGTGTCAGCTCCACCCCTGGGTGTCCCGAGACCATGTGTGGCAGGGACACACCTGCAATTCCAGTGTTGGGAAGGCTGAAACAGGAGAATCACTAGGAGTCCGAGCTGCATAGTGAGACCCTGTAGCAAACATTTTAAAAAGAGAGACAGAAAGAATAAAAATAACCAACAAGCTTTCAAGACGCTTAGTAATGGTGCCCCAAATGGTTATGCAGACAAATCATGCAGAGCACTATGAAGTCATGGTGTGGCAGTTCTGGAGATCCATCTAAAAGGTGTTGCATGATGAACTGGGGGCCAAGATTAGAGAAAATCCACCTAGGGTCTAGACTTCAGTGAAACAAGCACCCCTCAATCCACAGAAGTTGCCGCCCTATGAGATCATCAACACTCTAGTGCCTAAAAGTTCAACAGTGCAGATCAAACAGATCTTGTATTTTTACTCATATTGTTACTTACCTTGAGAGAGCCCCTGTCAACCCATTTTCCCTGACTATTGGATCTGCCATACCTTTTGGAATAGTTCTGAAAATTGAAATATCCCTTAAGCATTCCTTCCATGCAGCACTGGAATTATTACTGCCCTCTTCTGCCCCCACAAAGTATGCTATGGTCCTGCTCTTCTAGCTGTTCACACTTTACTTTGTTTTTCACATGTACATGCCATGCTTTTCACGTGTACACCCCATGGTTTTCACATGTACATCCCATGGTTTCACATGTTCTCCCAAGCAATGCACAGGGTGATGTTCTTGATGCCCTATTTCCCAGCACGAAGTCTGGCATAGATTAGGTATTCAGTGAATATTTATTGCTGGCATTCTCCCATAATTAGATAATGACAACAGGAAGTATTTATCTTCTTGCATCTAGGTAACTCAGAGTGATTAAGCAAGGCAGATAGGTGTCTGGGCATCTCCCATGCCATTCCAACAGAGAAAAAAATGTCGTAACTTATCTCAGCAAACACTTATAACTCCACTGTCATTTGTTCAGTAATGATAAATTTGTTTGCCTTGTCATTTCATCTTTCATCTGCTGTTTGTTCCTCTTCGCTGGTTTGCAAAGTCCTGGAGTGGAGAGATACTGTTACCTTTCTTTATATCCTGCGCTGCTTCTAGCATAAGTTAATGAACATAGTGGACAAGTCATAAATGATTGATTAATCGATCCACTCAGTTAATAAACATTTCCTCAGCTCTTACTGTCAGCCAAAGATATACAAACCAGAGCACTCCCTCATTCCAGTTAAGGTGACATTGCATTTTATTATGGTTTGTTTTATGAATCTGAGCCACAGTGAAGACACTTACCCAGCCAATGGGGGGACAAAGCGGAGGAGGACCACAGTTCTCCCCCAGGGGGTTCTCTGCAGACAAGGTGTTTAAGCTTCATTGTGCAGGTACGTTGGCCACTTGGAAGACAAAAAAGTCTCTAGCTGGCATTTGCCTGTGGAAAATCACAATACCACGGACAAAAGTGACATAGGTTGTATTTGTCTACAAAACCAACCTACATCATTCCTTCTGTGCTACTGAGTGGGTCTCATGACCCAGAATATAGATATCACAATGCAATGGCAACCGAAAGCTAGAAGGCAGTGGGTGCTGGATTCTAGCCCTGACTTGATGTCACTGCAAACAAGTCCTATCCCCTGCCTAGCCTTAACTTCTTCATCTGTAAAATGGGCATGATGGTGCTACTTACAAATCGATTGAGGTGTGAATGTATTCTGAAATGTTCTTTTAGTTCCTCCGTGAGCTTCTTTCTTTCTTTTACCACCCCTGCAAATTTTCTCCTCTTATCTAAGGTTTACCATGACCCTTCACTTTAGTCTTAGTGTATTCTTCTCCTTCAAAGAGGTCATTGCTTTTGTGCTGAATACAAATAATATTGAAAACCTGAAAAGAACTGAATGGATAAGTGCTGTGATAGGAGCAGTTAAAATATAAAATAATAGTAAGGGGGTGAAATTGCCCCTAACTGCCCATTGCTGCTTTAGCTTTTATAGTTCATTAAAATCTAAAATCACTGTAATGCTTATGCATTATTGGGGAGATAAATTGCACAATTTTCAATTTGCAATTTAAATGTAATTATGATCTTATTAATGACTAAAACCTGAATCCGTTAGGCTCTCAGTTTTTCTAACCCTTCCCAAAATTATAGGTAATTACTTAAGGTTTCCAATAATTATAAGTCCATCTCTTAAATAATGATTACGCACTTTCATGGCACAAATAGCTAGTCATCAAATGACCTCTGCTTACACTGTAAACCCATGCAGTTATGCCTATTGTGTGTCTGTGGAAATATACCCATTTGCAAGAGTTTCTGTAGTTGGCAAACTGGAGCACAGGGTTGCTGTTTTTTAGTCAAATGAGGGAGAATTTCCCTGCTGCCAAAGGATCAGGAACAGAAAATGACCCACAAATTACTTGGAAATTCAATATTAATTGACATCATTTTTGCCGGTGGGAGTCAGGCTGAGGAGGGGGAGGAAAGGGAAGGAAGGACTTGAGAGAAATGGAGTGGGTCGTGTGTGTGTTCATCCATTAACAGAGTGTGTAGGCGTCACCACCGCCTTTTCCTTCTCTTTAAAAGGCACATTCCAGTCCTATCACACAGCAGCCGTAGAGAATAGAGCTATGTTTCTAAGACACATGCAGCCAGAAGAAAGCTGTTTGAGCCTTGAAAAATGAGCTTATTTGTGTACATTACAAAATTGGTCAACACAAAATTAAAACACACTCTTTGAACTGCAATAATCCCTTACGAAGTGGCGGTAACTTATATAAGAGCTGAATCAATATTGATTATCCTACTATTTACTCTTCTACTCAAAAGAGCTTCTGAAGGTTCCTGGGAATGCAGATGGCCAGTAAACAGCAATCAAAGAGTGTGCACCCCTGCAGGGAGCCAGTCCTGTCCTGGGGTCAGGGTTTATCTCAAACCTCTAGGATGAAGATCGCTTCTGAGTTACAGTGCCAAATGGTGCTGGTTTCAGTACCACTGGGAAGCAAGTGCATGTGCCTGCTCTGCCCTCTCCATATCTACCCTTTGGCCCTGCAGCCCCGTTCATCCTGTTGATGCTCATTATCTATGGTTACTCCAAGAAAGTGTGCCCTCCACAAAGTCTCCAGATAGTGTAGAAAAGCCTTGTTTTTTCCTTCTTCACACAGCATTTGAGCCTAGTTCAGACAGTTGTGATATTTGAATTCTGAGATCATGTCATGTGGCACTTTGGCTAGGCCACAGTGCTCAATTATTTATCAAATGTTATTCTGAATGTCTTGAGGATGGTGTTTTGGGATATGGTTAGCATTTACAATGATTGACTCTTGAGCAAAGCAGATTGTCCTTCACCACGTGAGTGGTCCTTATTCAATCATTGAAGATTTTAATCAGAGAAAGACTCATCTACTCCAATAAGAAGGAGTTAGAAAAGAGGTGGCCTTTGGACTCTAAGGCAATGCTGATTCTTTTGGATCTCCAGCTCATTAGCCCATCCTGAAGATTCTGGAAGTCCTGACTTCTGTATCATGTACACCAATACTGTAGTGTCTTACCTATTCTCCCTCTCTCTCCCCCCTCTCTCCCTCTCTCTCACTCTCCTTCTTTCT
>PVKA01014612.1:0-51978 GCA_004027165.1 Ctenomys sociabilis
TATCTATCTATCTATCTATCTATCTATCTATCTATCTATCTATCTATCTATCTATATTTCTCTCCTAGCTCATATATATATATATGAGCTAGGAGAGAATCTGTTTTCCACGATAGACAGTAAAGTACACTGGCAGTATTTACTGAATAAAACACTTTTTTCATTGAAGTAAAATAGCACTATTCCCACATAATATTTTCCCCAAATTTAATCTGTTTCTTCTTTTTAAATTTGTTTCACTAATCTGCCTCTATTTTTGTGTAGATACTATAATACTATACTGTTTGGTCTATAAAATCTTCATGGTAAGTTTAATAGTGAATGAGACAAATCCCCTCTCTGATCACTAACACAGAGACATTTATTCTTTATTATACAATCTTAGACTATTCTCAAGTATTTATTATTTCCTATGAACTTTAAGTCTCCTGTCTTCCATTAATATATCTTGCCTTCATGGCACTTGACGTTTACAGAGATAATCACTGTTTAAACAGGATCTTGGTAAGCCTCAGGTACTATAATTCTATTTTATGACACTTATGCTAATATTAGGGGAAAAATTGAAATGAAAACCAAAAACTGTCTAGAACACTGCTTAAATAAATTACTACATAATCACACAATGGATCACTCTGTGGCCATTAAAAGGATGGCTAAGCAGTTTGTTGAGTTGAACTGTACCTCTCCCCACAGCAAATTCACATGCTAATGTCCTAACCCCTCACCCACCTCTGCCAGGCAAGTGCTTATTCTACTGAGCCATCTCCCTGGCCCCCCTCACCCACCTCTGAATGTGACTTTATTTGTAAATAGTGTTATTCTGGAGGCAATGAGGTTAAAGTGAGGCTATTAAGTTGGGTCCTAATCCTCTAGTGTTTTGTACACATAATGAAAAAACTGGAGATAGACACACTCAAAAGGAGGATACCATGTGAAGATGAAGGTGAGATCTACAAGTGAGGAGCATCAAAGTTTTATAGGATACGTCTGGGGGTTAGAGATATGAGGTCAGGGTATCAATAGTGTCTCTTCTTTCCAAACATGGTGATAATCTCATCCCTGCTTTGTGCCCAGAAGTGTGATAAAATAGATTATTACTGTTGCTTAGGTTACCTAGTTTGTGGTTCTTTGCAATGGCAGCCTTAAAAAATGAATACATTCTTCATGGGCTGAAATAGGAAAATGTCCAAGCTATGTGGTTGAGAGTAGAATGTATGATTAGAAACAAGTATATATTTTATGGTTCAATTTAGGTAAAAATGGATGTATATGAAACACACACATAGATATAAGCATATATAGTTACTTGAAAATTCATAAATATCTCCATAATTTGTTGACCATACTGTTGCCAGTAAGGAGAGAAATTGAGCAGTGCCTAGAGTTATGGACAAGAATTTTCACTTGACATCTTTGTGTAAATTTCATTTATGTTTCTCGAAGTTTCATGTCTAAGACATGAAAATGATCTGCTCACTTGGTAAGCATGGTGACACACACCTGTAATCTCAGCACAAGAGGCTGAGGCAGGATGATGAGGCCAGCCTGGTCTACACAATGAGTTTAAGGCTATTGAAAACTACATGGTGAGACTCTGACTCAAGAAAATAAAGTAAAATTAAAAACAATCAAATGCCTCTAAATTACCACCTTTTGGAAACTATTTTAAAATTAGATAACTTAAACAGATCTTGTGTCATACTTTCTATGTGCAAACATAGCTGTGAAACATGTTAATATAATATTTACATGTACAAAAATCTTTTTCCTATTTATTCAGATAACAGATTTTTAAATTTTTTCAGTGGCACATATTTGTGGTACATTATTATTACATGCATGGCAAGTTTGTATATGTCATGTATGCCCCTTCTATGATACCAAAACATTATGAAAACAGTTTGCAATGTATTAATTTATCAAATCCATCTTGTCAAGGTATCTTAAAACTGTCTCATTGATATTTGTACTTCAATAAAACAAAAATAAAATAAAAAAGTTTGTATATGTACATAACATCTCTCAGTTTCTTTTGTAATCCTCTCCTCCTTCCTCATCCCTCCTTTCTCTCCTACATGTCTTGTTCTATTTCTCAGATGTAGATACATACAGATATAGATGTGAATATAGATGGATATTTTTCAGTACATGTTTGTAGTACACGATGACTACATACCACATTGTACTTGGTACACATATACGTTTCACAATCTTGCATTTTTATATTAACTCTCTTTCCCTCAACTATGCCTCTGTCTTTTAGTTCCCTTCTTGTATGCTACAGATCCCTTTTGCTTTCTCTCTCTCTCTTTTTCTAATGCATTTAGTACAGGGAATGCAGGGTCTACAGGGTTTACAAATTCTCACTGTGTAGATCAGACTAATAGTAATTCTCCTGTTTTTCAGCCTCCCAAGCACTGGGATTACAGACATGTGCCACCAAACGCAGTCTCAATCCCTGTCTCAGAACACTCAGGGGGTGGGGCTGGCACTGCAAGCCAGTGATTGAATTCAGGCCTCTGCAATCGGCCTAAGCAGGTACTTTAATTCACTGAGCTATCAGACCAGCCCCCTTTTGCTTTCTCTTAATGTTTAGTCTTTTGAAATTTATTTATATATTGCGGTTTTCAGACAACAGATTTTACTGTGCTTATATGTGTAAAACACTATCTAAAGTAATATGAAAGTTAACAGAATATAAGACATAGCTTCCATATACAAAACTATAACTGAGTGAAAGAGAAAAACAGCTTAATTGAGGCACAAAAGCTGATTACTTTAATTTTTTGTGCCTTCATTTTCTAAACAGTAAAATATCAAGTGAGATGAAATTATCATTGAAGTCTTAAAATTTCTGAATAGTTTTGACTTAATTTGCTTTGGGAAATTACATTTTAAACTGTGAGATAATTGTAAATTCACCTATACGTGCAAGAAATAACAGAGCGCCAACATAGCCTTGCCTGATTTCTCCAAAAGCAAAATCTTACAAAATTACTGTAAATTGTCATAAACAGTATACTGATGTTGATAACATCAAAGTAGATGACATTTGCAACACTACAGAGGCCCCTCCTCTATTGCACTGTTAGAACCACACCCACATCATTCTCTTTCCCTTTTGTCCCAGACTTCTGAGAATTAATGATATGTTCTCCATTCATTAATTTTGTCATTTTAAGATGTTCTATAAGTGGAATCATGCAGTATATAACCTCTTATGATTAGCCTTTTTATTCAGCATAATTCTCTGATTATTTATCCAAGTTGTTCTATGTATCAAAATTTCATTTCTTCTTTTACTGCTAAGTAGTAGTGTATAGTATGGATGTAACTTTGGTCATACAATAATTCATTATTGAAGACCATCTGGGCTGTTTATTGTTTCAGCTCTAATGAATAAGTTCGATCTAAATACTTTTGTACAGGTTTTGGAATAAGTGTTCAAGAGCACAACTGTTGGATTGTATGGCAGCTGCATGCTTAGTTTTATAGAAAATTTGGCACTGTTTACTACATTACCATTAATATTTTATAATTCCACTGATGAAATATAAATAATCCATTGTCTTTGCATTCTCGCTTGCATTTGGTATTGTCACTGGTGTTTCTTTTCCCCTTTTCCAGTGATTATGATAGGGTGTAGGGATAGATCATGATTTCAATTTCCATTTCTTTACTTTTACTGACAGTCTTTAACATGCATATTTTTCAGATGTATATACTGTTTAGTGAAATGTCTCTTCATGTATTTCCTTTATATTTTAAAGAAAGGAAACATGAATAAGAAAAATAATGTCATAAGATTTCAAAACAAGATTGCAGGACAGTAAAAAAGGTTGTTAGTACATTACATGGAGTTAACCTCAAAGTAGTTAATCATATTACAAGATACAGGCATGAAAAACTGATCAAGAAGCATAGATATTGTTTTCTTGTTTTCCATTATGTTAATTTCTGCTTTGACTTTTATAATTTCCTCCCTTCTATGGGCTTTGGGTTTGTTTTCCTCTTCTTTTTCTACCAGTTTGAGGTGTTACATTGGGTTGTTTATTTGTGCTCATTCTGTTTTCCTGAAGAATTCACAGCTCTAAATTTCCCTCTTAGAACTTCTATTGCATCCCATAGGTTCTGATATGTAGTTGTTTAGTAAGTTATTATTTAATTTCCATGTGTTTATGGAGTTTTTGTGGTTACTTTTGCGATTAATTCCTAATTTCATTGCACTATGGTCAGATAATATGCATGGGATAATTTAAACTCCTTTGTATTTACTTCAGCATGTTCTGTGGGCTATTATGGTCTATTTTAGCGACTGTTCCATGTGGAGCTGAGAAGAATGTGTATTCTGATGATTTCAGGGTGAACAACCTAAAAACATCTATGGTGTCCACTTGGTCACTGGTTTGGTTCAGTTTCCATATTTCTTTGCTAAGTTTTTGCATAGTTGATCTGTCTCTTTGTAACAATGGGCATAGGTATCTCTAGGTATAATTCTATTATTCTTTATTTTATTTTTCATGTATATTAATAATTATCTTAGATAGTTGTAAAAATTCCTATTTGCAGCATACATATTTATGGTTGTTATATCTTCCTCTCGAAGTTTCTGCCAAAAAAGTATGTAGTGACATTCGTTTTCACTGTTGATCATTCTTGGTTTGAAGTTCATTTTGTCTGCAACAGAATAGCTACCCTTGATTTTTTTCTGCATTCCTGTTGCATAGAAGATTGTTTCCATCCTTACATTTTCAGTCTATAAATTTGTTTTTATTTTAAATGTATTTTTTGTATATAACATATTATTGGATCTTGTTTCTTAATCCATTGTGCCAATTTGTTTTTATTGAATTAAGGCCATTTATGTTCATATTATAACTGATATATCTCTATCTGTCTATCTATCTATCTATCTATCTATCTATCTATCTATCTATCTATCTATCTATCTATTATCTATCTATCTATCTATCTATCTATCTATCTATCTATCTATCTATCTATCTATCTATCTAATCTTTGTCATGGTATTTTCCTGCTATTGGTTCCTTACTTTTCTTCTTCTTAACTGCTTTCCCTTCCTAGTGGTTTGTTTCTATCTTTTAGATTTCTTCATCTGTTTGGTTTGGTTTGGTGGTCATAAATCTTTTCATTTGCTCTTTGTCTTTCAAGTATCTCATTTCCCCATTGATTTTGCAATATAGTTTTGCAGGGTTCATCGCTGGGTTGGAAGTTGTTTTCTTTCCAGATTTAAATACTTACTCCAAGTCCTACTTGACATGAGGGTTTATATTGAGAAGTCTTCTGTAATTTTAATGGCCTTTCCTTAATAGGTGATGTGTTTTCTTACTCTAACAGCATTTAATATTCTGTTCTTAAGCTGGATTTCTGGAATCTTGATTATTATATGTCTTTGTGTACTTTTATTTTGGTCATGGCTCTATGGACTTCTGTATGTTCCATGTATTTGTATATTAATTTCTTTATCTTTGTCTGGGAAGTTTAATGCCATTATTTCTGTGAAGAGTGTTTTTAATGACATTTGTGCTATCTCCAGCTTTCTCCCTGACCCAACCAATCTTATATTATTCTTGTTTCTTTAACCTTATAGCTGGTGGATTGACTTTTCAAGGTCTCTTGTTATTATTAAGATGTCTTTCTTTGCTTGATCTTTATTTATTTATTTATTTATTTTTTTTGTCTTTTTTGAGACAGGGTCTCACTGTGCAGTTCAGGCTGGCCTTAAGCTCACTTTGTAGCTCAGGCTGGTCTCGAACTCACAACAATCCTCCTGCCTCAGCCTCCCTAGTGCTGGGATTACAGGCATGCGCCACCACGCCCGGCTTTTTGCTTGATCTTTAATTGCCATTGTCTTCAAAACCTGAAATTATATTCTCTCCATTCAAATCTGTTGTCTATACATTTTACAGATTTTAATCTCTTGGATTTCTGTTTAGATCTGTTTTATGAATTGCATTTCAATTCTATGTTGGACATTAGTTGTTTCCATCACTTTTTCTAAGCTCATCTATTATTTTCTCTCTGTCTTCTATAATATCTTTGATTTTAAGCATCCTTACTTTTTGTACTGAGAGATTATTTTTTCTATAATCTTACCACCTTGATTATTTATGTTTGCTGCTATTATTTCAGATAATTCTGGTGTCTGTCTTATTTTATCTTTCTCCTTGAATTCCAAGCTTGTCCTGATTGGGCTGGTGGGCTGGGGTTGTATTTAGTTTTGTGCTCTGTTATTTTCTCTCTCTTTTATTTCATTTTCTACATTGACAACTGTTTATTTGTTATGCTATATAGCTTCATCATCAGTATTGATGTTTGTCTAGGAGATGACTGTTCTTCAGGGATATGTGCTAGATATAGGTAGTTTCTTATAGCTATTCTGAGATCCTACCTTCTAAATTTGTAAAGGATGCTTCCTGCAAGCACAAAAGCCTGAGTTCAATCCCTGGTTCGCCACAAAGAAAAAAAAAAAAAAAAAAGATCCATCCAGAATTTGTAAAGGATGTAAAACTAATAATTGGCTTAGCTCGTAATCCTTTGGTACTGAGCTGTGGTGATGATAGTGACCTCATATAATCACAGTGTTGTCATATATGGGAGAAAAACTGTTTATAACACGTATGACATACTGGCAAGTGTAATACAGTTAATATTAACAATAGGTTCAAGTAGATCTTAATTATTGATAAATTACGGTTACCATAATTAACCATTAACCTGTTATTTCCAACCACAGCAGCAAACTCCAAAGTTATATAACAAAAGTAAACCTATACTGTGCACTTGCATGCAGTGGTTTGCCCATTAGTGGGATGATTTTCCCCTTCTTTAGGGGGCAGGGGGTTAAGATGTATGGAGGATTGGGTCCAGTAATGAGGATGATCACCCAAGTTTTGAGAAAATGGAGGCCACAGGAGGAAAACAAAGTGACAGAATATGAAGGGGTAGTCGGAAAGGCAAGAGACAATGTTTACTCACTTAAATGTTTAAATTCAAGAAGTAGTTGAGGAAAGAGAAAGAATATCTATAGTAGAGAACAAAAAAGAAAATTATAAACATAAACATGGAAAAAAGAAGGAATAAATGGAAACAAAAGGGAAAACAAAGAAGAAAAGAAACTGGAGACTAGAGAAAGAGGAGAGAAAAAAGAAAACCAAATACAAAATTTACAGAATACAAAATAAAACAAAAAGACATCCATCCAGACTGGTAATGGATAGAAAATTAGATAAACAATGAACAATGCATGTAGTAAAATACCTCCAGTACGTTTACATTATTGCTGTGCATTTTAATCATTCTGTGATAGTGTCATTATTTAATGCCAGAAATGTTCTCGGTATGTCAGTGATTTTGGCATCTGGATGTGGGGTCTGGGACTGGTCTTGTGTTGGTGGAGTTCTCCACAGTCCAACCACTCCTTGCTGCTGCTTCTGACATTTCCAAGTTATTGGTCTTTTTCTTTTAGTGCACTTGGTACAGGGTCTCACTGTGCAGCTTGGACTCCTAGTGATCCTCCTGTTTTCAGCATCCCCAGAGCTAAGATTACAGGTGTGTGTCACCATGCCCAGTCTCAGTGACTGGCTCAGCAGGGACAGGACAGCACAAGCTGCTGTTCTTACTAATTCCTCTGCCCTCCAAAGTCATGTGTGTGTCTCTGTGCCTGGGACATGCCTATTGTCCTGCGTCTCAGATCTTGTGGTTGTGGTCAGTCTGCTGACCAAAGGCATATGCCCTTACACTCCTCTCACAGGTCTGCTGTCTTGAGACATAATAGAGGAGGAAGCACAGAAGATGGACTCACTCCGTTCCCAGACCCTGTTGTTATAGAGATCCTCTTCATGTCTTTTTGCTCATTTATTTTCTATTTGGCAGAACTGGGGATTGAACTCAGGCCCTTGAGCCTACCAGGCAAGTGCTTATTCTACTGAGGAATCTCCCCAGCCCTACTCATTTTCTAATTGTATGTTTTCCAATTTGACTGTTGGGTTTTGAGAAATCTATCTATTCTAGATGTCACTCTCTTTGAATATATGCTTTGAAAATATTTTCTCTCATTCAGTGGTTTGCTTTCTTGTCCTATTCACATGGTGTTTTGCAGTGTAAATGAATAACTTTGATAAGGCCCAATTGATCAATTTTTCATTTTGTGAGTCATAACTTCGAAATTAATTCTATCCTTAGGGACAGAAAGGATCATATTTTATTTATTTATTTTTTGGAGGAACCAGGGATTGAACTCAGGCCCTTGTGCTTCCCAGGGAAGCTCTTATTCCACTGAGCCATCTCTCTGGCCCTATTTATTTTTTATTTTTATTTTTTTGTATTTTAGGGAAGGGCCTACAGGGTATTCAGGATCTCACTACTAGTGTTTACAGCCTTCTAAGAGCTGGGATTATAGGAACATGCCACCACACCCAATCTCAATTGCTTCTCAGCATGCCCCAGGGGTGGAGCCTGCACAACAGGCCCCGGGGATCCAGCCCCAGGCCCCTGCTCCTGCTTGCAGGTATTTTAATCTGCTGGGCTATTTTGCCAGGCCTTTTATTTATATTTTTTAGTTTTACATTTTTAAGTCCAGGATCTATTTTAAATTAATTTTAATAAAATGTAAGATTTAGCTTAAATTTTTTGTTCTTTCTTGCCTATGGATGTCCAACTGTTGTAGCTCTATTTTTTAAAAGGTGAGATTTCATCCACTGAGCCAATTTTTTTTCTTTCTTTTTTTTTGAGTTGAAGTGTTTATGAGAGGGGAGAGACCATTGGGTAGGATTAAGCCAAGAGGATTCTTCTTGCTAAGTATGAATTAGTTTCAGTGTGTATTCTCATTGCTCTTACTCAGCATAGTTTTGATAATCCTAGACACTAGATTAAGGCAAGGAAAACTGAACATCACAAATGGAAAGTCAAATAAATACTCTCCTATTTGTAGATGACTGAAAGGATTAAACAAAAAACCATTTAAAAAAATACTTCTAGAACTAAGCTTAGCAAGGGTTCAAAACAGCAGATCAACACATCTAAACAAGTCATAGTTGAATATATTAGAAATGTATGTGCCGAAAGTAAAATTAAGAACATAACACCATTTGCCTTGTGAATAATTAGTTTAGGGACCCGGGGTTTTAGCTAAATGGTAGAGCACATGTATAGAAGGTGGAAGACCCCAGCTTCAATCCCAAGAACTCAAACATAACAGTTTGGCATATATGCAGAGATGTATTTTCAGAGTTCTCTGTGTTGTCCCACTGAGCTATGTCTAGCCTGCAGTAACAGCACATATCTTGAGGACTGAGGTGATACTGTAAACCTTCCTATTGTGTACAATGCTTCTTTTCACTTTGTTCTTATTTCTTTAGACACTATTCACTGATCTATGGCCTGTGACCTTTCATATACATTTAAAGACATGTTTGTAAAAAAATATTTGCTAACGTTTTGACTGGAATTATATTAAACCTATAGGTCAGTTGCAGGAGAATCGATGGAAGAGAAAGATAGGAAGGAAAGCAGAAACCAAAAAATGAAACAGGAGATTTATACTCTTATCCACCCATGATTCCCATAAATATAAATGCTCTGAATATATCATTTTTAAGATGCAGACTTGACCATAGCAGGGGGACTGATCTAACAATATGCCATCTGAAAGAAATTCATTTCAAATCTAATATAGGTAGGTTAAAATTAAGATGATACAAAACTTTAAACCATGTAAATCTTTATCCAAACAAAAGCAGCAGCAGGGACATTCAGTGTAGGCAAAGTAGTATTTGGAGCAAAGAAAACTACAAGTGACAAACAGGAACATTAAATAAAACTAAAAGTGTTGATTTACCAGGAAGGCACAGTAATCATGCAGGTGTATGTACCTAAGAACAGAGCTTCAAAATACACAAAGTAAAAGAAAATACATAAAGTACAAACTGATAGAGCTAAGCAAACCAATAGACAAATCCATATTTGTAGTCGAGCACTTGGTGTCTGACAATTTCCCAGAATGATAGCATCTTATATATTCATTGTATGTTTATATAAATATATAAATATACACTGATAAAACACAATGAATAAAATGACAGGCATTTTAAGGAGTTGAACAGTTTTTCCACTAATGTTCTTTTCTATTTTAGATCCCGTGTAGAAGATCACATTGCATTTGATCATCATGTCTTTTTTGGTCTCCTTTTATCTGTGCTGGTCACTCATTCTTTTCTTATGGCTCATGTCCTTGTTGCTTTGTGGGGGAGTTGAGATAGTCTTACTACAGACTTTAGGCTGGCCTTAAACGTGTGGTAATCTTCCTGGCGCTGCTTCCTAAGTACTGGGATTACAGGTGTGCAACACGGTGCCTCACTTATCTCAATACTTTTGAAAAAGATGAGTCATGTCCATTGTAGAATGTTTCCTCAGATTGAACTGAAACATCCTTCTGATTAGAATGGAGATACGGATTTGAAGGAAGAAATGCCAGTGAGATAATGTAGCTGTCTTATATCATATGAGAGTGAGACATAAGGCCATAGTTTTTACTAGTAATGTTACACTTGACTATTCATCTGATTTCTTCACTATTCTGAAGTTCTTATTTTTACTTTTTCATATTCTAGGTCACCAAGTTCATCTTATCCTCAAGGTAAGAGACAATATTTAACTGTACATCTCTGAAGTGGAGTGAGATGGTCAGAGATAACAATAAAGACAAAGAATAGACGTATTCTGTGTCCTTAACCATCTTTAAAAGCATGATTTGTTTTTGCTTTTGAGGCAGTTAAGGACTTAAAATTTGCTTTTGCTGAAAAAACACAAGAAAATAAAAGCCAAAACGAAGGACTCTTCACTTGGTCCTACAGATACTCAACGTGTAACTAAAGACAAAATAAGGCTTGGCCTTCATTTTGTATCCTTCTTTTTAAACCATGGGCCTGGTTTGTGCTGAACCCTCCATATAGGCATATTAATCACTTGTCTTTATCAAAACTGGTAATATAATCCAGAACAGAAACATAATCACTTTCCATCCAGACTGAGGAAAAGAAATCAAGATAAGAAATTGACAGGGACATTCAACTACAATGGCTGCCCAGAATTCTCTAATGATTGCTTTTAAAACTATGGTCATCTTGGAATCTAGCAACACCTCCACATGACTGAGACTGCCCTAAGCAGACATAAATGACTCACAGGGACTAGTCTGACTTCAGTGTAAGGACTACTTCAGAGCCACACTGTAAAATCAGAACTGAGGGAATGACTATCAGTCAGACTCCAGTCTCCTGTGACAGTGCCATATAACTGGCCCCTTCTCTTTGTGAATAGGTCAAACTGGTCTTCTTTATCACAGCTGTATCCCTTTCAGCTTCTGAAGCTGAAGTGTTTTCCTCATTTCCTCTTGCTTAGGAACTCTACCCAATAAATCAATTTATGCCTTGCACTGGAACATGGAGGTTTTTCTAAGATGAGACACAATCCTTCTTCTTCTAAGCCAAGGTGGGGTTCCCACGTGTGACTTAGGGAGACCTCATGTTTTATCCAACGAAAGAAGTATCTGTGAATAGTATTTGAAATTCTTCTGTAATAACAATTTTGTTCCTCAAATATGGATTTTTAGTGAACAGAGAAAACCACATTAGTATCTGACTCTTTGCTGGATAGTATGGTCATTCTCATTTTTCTTTCTTTCTAAATTTATATACTGTTCTTGCCTTCTTAGGTCAGTATAACTCAATAGTGTAGTTTATCTTATGCTATCATTAATGTATTTGTTTACATGAGAAAGATTCCTTTTGGTGGGTTCTGGCATGCAAGATGAGTTTTCCATAATTTTTTGTGGATACACTTGTACCAGCACACAGTGAAGGGAAATGAGTTGAAAGAATATGCACTACTTTGAATCACTAGGTATCCTACTGGGAATATTGATTTACTTAAGCTTCAAAGAAAGATGTGACAATGGGTAACCATATTTTAGCTTCGGATTTTAATGTTCTTACAGCTTAGGTGGTCCATCAATTTTTTATGGTAAGTTTTTCCTTAAGTTCTCCAACAATTTCTCTGGGCTAGTTTGTTTCAAATGCAAGACTAATTTTAAGCTCGATTAAAATGTTAAAGAGGCTGTCATACCAGTTGTATTATCCTTTATGAAAAAATCAATACTTTAATAGACTTCTTTGGTAAACTATTCTGAGAAATCCAATAGGATTGTTAAATAAAGCAGAACTCCCCATCAGATTCCAGCATTTATTATGTATTCTGTGACAAAAGTGTAAAATATGATGAAGCAACAAGTATCAGGACAAAAGATTTAAAAATTTATTTTCCCTTTTGCACAGAACGCAGCTTTTGCACATTATAATATTCTGGGTTAAGGCTGGATATTTACATTAGAGAACTGTTAATTGTCAGGGTCCCAGTGTCACAAATGTAGCATGTTAATCATCCTCTATTATACCATTTCCACATTGCAGTACATGAAGTTATTTTTTAAGAATCTGTCTCCCAGCTAGACCCTGTGCTCTGACTTAAAAGACTGCATCTTGTTCATACTTTTTTGCTCATTATGTAGTATGACTCATGGTCACACTAAGTGTATTTCAATTGCACAATAACCACATGCCTCAGCACTGGACAGCAAAGATTTAAAATGTCTTTGTCGTCACAGAGAATTCACATTAAATTGCTGGTTTAGTACAGAATTTCTCAACCTTCACACTACTGACATATTGGATGGAATAATTCTCTGCTGCAGGGGGTGGGGAGTTGTCCACTGCATTGTGGCATGCCAAGCAGTATGCTCAGCCTCTAGCCACTTAACAGTACTGCTCCCATCCCTAGCATGGCACCCCAAAAGGTCTTGAGACACTTTTCAATGACCTTTGTAAATGAAATGAACTCAGGTTGAGAAGTACTGACTTATTTTTTTTTTCTTTACATGAATCTTGCGCTTTTACATCTGTCAATTTGAACAACTAATTTGAAGATAGCATCATGTAACCATTGTTGAATTCCTATTACATTGTTTAGTGAAAGATTTTTTTAAAAAAAAAAAAAAAAAACATGTTGGGAACAGGGTCTCACTATGCACTTTGTACTCATAGTGATTCTTCCCAGTGCTGGGATTACAGGTGTATGCCACCATGCCCAGACTCTGTGGCCTGCTCAGCTCGCTCTGTGGGAATTGTTGGTTACATGTGGTGCTGGGGATTGAAGCAGTTTCCTGAGCTTGCCTGAGCTTGCCTAAGCTTGCCTAAGCAGGCGCTTTAGTTCCCCGAGCTATGTGGCCGTCCCATGTTTAGTGAAATCGTATATCATTTCAAATGCTGTTTTTTTTTTTTTCTATCACTATTTTGTATCCTTTTAAAATAAGATACTCTTTGAACTAGAGGCAAAAAGTGTTAAGTGCCAAGATTTATTCCTTTGGGTTGCTGAATTTTTTCCTTTAAAAGAATTCCACATACAGTTGAAGTATTTCATATCATTGTTTAAACTATGTTTTCATAAAAGTATATATTTATTAGAATAGAACTATGACAGAATCATGAGAAGCAATCCTTCCTCCATTTCTCCTAATCTATAGACCTTAGACCCATCCCATCAAAATTCTTGCCTATAAAGCACCTGCCACTTCTTCTTTAGGCCTATACCTGCAAACAAAAAAATACATTCTCCACCACTTCATTATACATTGGTCTGGCCTTCAACTGTGAGAATCCACATTTCTTTTTTAATAATGGCTTTCTCTGGGAAAAAAAAAGCATGTTTTCTTCATCAAGGTGCCATTCCAGATGCATGCAAAAGAATTTTCCTTAGCAATAATTTTCAAACAATGACCATTAGAATTTTATCTATAAATACCTGAGCTCTAGCTCAGTGGTCCGGGTGCCTGCCTGGCAAGTGCAAGAATCTGGGTTTAATCCCCAGTACCGCACATCATGCTGGACCTAGAAGCCCAGGCATGGCATGCCACTCACTGAAACTGGATGTGGCGGTGCATGCCCATAGTTCCAGCACTGGGGACACTGAGACAGGAGGACCACTATGAGTCCAAGCTGCCTAGCAAGATCTGTACCAAATAAATAAATAAATAAATAAACAAACAAATAAATAAACAAATGAATGATTTAAAAAGTTAAAAAATACCCCAGCTTTCTTGCCCTTTAGAAAGATGCATTTTCACTGGACTCACTATCTCTTCAATGTTATTAATTTGACTAGATCAGTGGTAATTGGCTGGAAAATATCACTTTTACTAAATGCTTTCTCTTCCTCACTTTTTTTCACACCTTTGAATATTTTACTCTTCTCCCAAGTAAATTTTTGTCCTGGTGCTGCTTTGCTTCAGAATATGCATCAAGTTATTAACTTAGAGTCTACTTGTCAGTATTTTAGAACAAAGCACTTATTAATTTATTTAACATCATTAATTCAGAGTTACTATTATTATGATATTTTTGGTGTTGGGGTTGAGCTCTGGGTCTCAAACATGCTGAGCAGGCACTGTACCACTTAAGCCACATCCTCCAGCCCTTACTACACAAAAGGTACTACCTCATAATTAGACAAGCATGTGGTAAGTCCAGGATAGTTGCCTTTCTTTTTTTTTTAACATCCTCTTAACATTTTTGAGGAAACATTTACATAACAAAATTAATGATTTTTATGTTAACAATTCAATGACTTTTTGTGTATTTACAATGCATATAACTATCACCTCTCTCTAGTTCTAAAATATTTCTATTACTTCAAAATAAAATTGTGAGGGCCAGCCAAATATTCAGTGAGAAATGTAACTTTTGTATCTGATAAGGTTAGCCAAATCCCCTCAGAATTTAGCCTGTAATCCTGTTCTGCAGGTTGTAGATCCTTTGTGAGTGTCAATATGAACTCTGTGAAAGCCTGAGAGAAAGTTTTCTTTCCATGTGACTCTCCATAGGCACACTCTACATCATGATCACTTTCCTCTGTGGCTTCATAATCTCCTTGATTAGAAAATTTGGGACACAATTGAGTTTCATTATGTTATAGTACAGATTCTCCTGTGTCCTCAGTCTTCACTGACCTTGAAAGGCTAGGGCCAAAATGTTGGCTGACCTTGCAGCTCTTCCATTTCTCCAAGTTTTGATCTGAAAACTTAGGTTGTTAACCATCCAGAAGAGAAGCTTATTATTATTACCCTACAACATAGGCAGTTGAGCTTAACCTCACTATCTGTCTGAATATCACGCATCTTAGACATAACATGGAACAGGTATTTTCCATTAAGTATTGATATGTTAAACTTTAAGTTCCTACAGAATATGAAGAATAAAAAAATTAAAAAAATACTTAAAAAATGGGAATAAACAATTACATATTTGTACACAGAGATTTAGAAATCTAACCATAGACAGTATTGTAGCAGGACAGTTCTATGACATTTTTTTCTTGTTTCTTCGTTTCATTTATTACTATATTTTTTAAAACAAGCATTTAACTGAGAGCATGGCAGTAAGTGGTATGACATGACAAGTAATACATATATACAAGACCAGAATGACAGGCATCCCAAGCATGACCCTAGTATTACACATTATCTTCAGTGTAGTTGCTTAGTTCACAGATATCAGAATATATAGTTCTTGCTTTATCTTGGTCTTAACTTCCCAGCAGAAAAGTATAGAAATGAAGTATAAAAGGTAAAACCATATGAACCATAAAAGGCTCAAGTCAACAACTGCTCACATTGCCAGTCATGTGGATAACCCACTACTATTATGGGCTGCTGGACCATATTGGAATATTTTGCTGAATTCAGGCACAAACTATATTTAAATGACAATCTCTGATGAAACCAAACAAAAACGGGGATACAAATGAATAGCCATTTTGCATCTGTATAAACAAAATAGCTAGGATAGATATACAGCTACTTTCTCTTAATTTAATGAATAGAAAGATTTGTACTAATAGTGTTTCTGGATGGGATATCATGTCTGCATCTTGTACTATGAATAACCACTAAGACAACAATATACAATGTATTAATTATTGAAACTGTCCCACTAGTAGGTTTTGAAACTGTCTCGTTGCTGTATTCTTCTCAATAAAATTATTTTAAAAAATAGCTCAGCCATCTAATGCACCTGCTTAGGCAGACGCAGGGACTGGGTTTCATCCCCAGGCCTGCTGTGCCCACCCCAGGGATGCACTGGAATAGCAATTGAGACTGGGCGTGGTGGCATATGCCTATAATCCCAGCTCTTGCAAGGCTGTAAACAGGTGGATCGCTATGAGTCCAATCTAGTAGTGAGACCCTGAATACCCTATAGACCCTTCTCTCAAATATGGAAAAGAAATAGAAATTGTGTACCTGTTCATTAGTTGTTCCCAATTCTATCATCACCTTACCGCCAATTACTAGCAGCACAGTGCATTTGGTTTCTGCAGATTTACCTATTCTATATATTTGAAAACATGAAATATGCATTCGTTGGTGTCTTCATTCTGCAAATATATTTTGGGGTTCAGCTACAACATACTATACGTATAACTACTTCATTCCTGTTATAACTGGTTAATATTCCATTGTAGAAGAAACATTGGAAAATTACATGGAACATTTAAATTTTTAAAAAATTACAATAAAAGACAAATTGTCATTAATTTCCTTCAAAATATTCCCCTTATCTTTGAATACATTTATACTATCTCTCAACCACACTCTGAAACAATTCTGGAAGTCCTCTTTTGTGAATATCTTTTTAAGTTGTGCTGTAGTGGCTACCTCGATGTCCTAAATCAATGCAAAATGTTTGTATATTTCCTGGTCATTTTGAGTTTGGAAAGGAGTCTGGAGTGGTAGATGAGAATACACATAATAGTTTTTATGAGCCTGGCTTTCTGTGGGATGACACTGAACAGTAGCATTCATTGTAGTTTTGTCATAATTCATAAAGATATTGATAAAAGAGGACTTCCAGAATTGCCTAAGTAATTGGCAAGAATGATAGAGTAAGCGCATTTGTGGAATTGGGGGTTATCTGGTGGAATTAATGATATGCTTTCTTTTTTTTTGGTGGAACTGGGCATCAAACTCAGGCCCTTATACTTATCAGGGAAGTGCTTATTCCACTGAGCCATCTCCCCAGCTCCTATGATATGCTTTCTAACTGGAATATTTTTTTAAAAACTTCATTATTTACCATATGCTTTGACAATACCTTATATTCATATACCATAATTTTTTATCAACTCTTTCACTGCTGGAACTTGGGTTGTTTCTGTCTTTTAGTTATAATGTGTAATGCTATTATGAATATTCATATGCAAATGTTTGAGTATCTGTTTTCAATTCTTATGGGGCATATATGTAGAATTACATTAAATGTGTATTTAATGTTTTGTAGAACTGTGAAAATGTTTTCTACAGTAATGGAACCACTTTATGTTCCCAGTAGCAAGTCACAGGGATTCTAATGTTTCCACATATTCACCAATACATTTGATTCTGTGTTTCTAAATCCTACAGCCATGTTTACAGACATGAAATGGCATTTCATTGTAGTTTTGATTTGCATTTTTCTGACTGCTAATAATGTTGAACACCTTTTCATGTGCCTATTGGCCTTTCACATTTCTTATTTGGAACACACACACACACACACGCACACACACACACACACACACACACACACACACACACACACATATGTATATTCAGGTCCTGGGCCCATTTTTGAATTGAATTTAGGTTTTGTTGTAGTTGTCAGATTGTGAGTTATTTATATATTTCAGCAATAACTATTTATCAGGAATACATTTAACAAATATTTTTATCCTGTTGGTTGAGAAAATTTATTTATATATACCAGAGCAGGTAATCATCTAATACTGCCTAAAATAACTATGTCATGCCTCACTTACTCCACAAAGGACCTGTAAATTGGAACAGTGTTCCCACCTGCTGAAGACTAATTGTTAAGCCATTTGAAAATTACCGAAGTGCATCTAGTCTTTGCAGGGAGAGTGCAAAGAGAGGTGGACTGCAGTGCAGAGTGCAGAACTTGAAGCCCACTGCACATTGCACTGATGGTGAGTGATTCAAGCAACAAGGGGAGTGACGACCTTTGAGTTTGCTATTGTGCAATGTCAGGAAAGTACACAGCTACTAGTAGTAGCCAAAGCCTTCTCAGTCTCACTTTTCTTCTTGTGCAAGCTATCTTTTGCACATTCTCTCAGTACTTCCGCATTTTATCCGTCACTGTCCTCTCTTTGTGCAGATGAACGTATTCTTTTCAAGCATTCCCACACATCTTCCTGAATATATTAATGAATCACTTCTTTGTTTTCTGTTTTTCTCTTCTTTGTTTTTCCACATCATTTCTGTATGGCTATGTATCTACTTCCTTCATTTTACTCCATCTTTCATCATAACATAGAAATGGAGCAAATTTCTTAGTTTTGTTAAAGATATTAAAATTGTCATTTTATACTATATTTACAGATGAAGTTAAGCTGTTGAAATTTTTACTTCCAGTCTTATCTTGATGTGTGTTTCTGTGTATTGGGTATATATGAAGTTAGTGACTATTAATGAGACAGAAAATCTCTTATCAATATAAGACATTTGGCCCTTTTCTACCTGTCTTCTTTAAAAAATGTTTTATACTTCCCATAATATAAGAAAAGGTATAATTAAAGGGCTTTTGAGATAAAAGTAAGAAATTTCTTCTAAAGATCTTCTAAGGAATTAAGGAACATTTCCACAATGGGCAAGGTGAAATGATTCCCATATATATGCAGTGTAGTGATATGAGAAATCACTATTTGTTCTTTATGCCATGTTCCATAAGTATTTTATAGCGTACTCTAGCTTTAGAAAAGCTGCTTGGTAAACAACATGCAGTGGTCAATTATTTTTTTGGCAAAGATGTGGATTACAGTTAATCTGGCTATTAAGCATAAACTCTGAATATTTTGACAAGACACAGTGAAGTTAAAACTCCTGTTCTTAAAATTACAAAAGAAAGAAGGGCCGGCCTGATAGCCCAGTGGACTAAAGCATCTGCTTATGCAGAGTACAGTGGCCAGGGATCCATCTCAGGCATGCTGTGATGGCCCCACCACTGGGCGTGCTGAGATGGTGATTGAGACTGGGTGTGGTGGCACGTGCCTGTAATCCAAGCTCTTGGAAGGCTGAAAACAACAGAATCACTACGAGTCTGATCTATGTAATGAGACCCTGTAGACCCTGTAAACCTTGTCCTAAATACAGAAAAATTAGATAAAATAAAAAATAAAAGGAAGGGGTACAGTAAATCTCCATGACCTTACATAAGTCATGGATTTGTAAATAGGACATCAAAAGCATGAGCAATATAACAAAAATAGAGTATTTGATTTCATTAAAATTAAAAAAAAAACCTTTAGCATATTATTTAAAGATAAAATGGGCCAGGGAGATAGTTCAGTGGCATAAGCGCTTGTCTGGCAAGTGCAAAAGCCTGAGTTTACTCCCTGGTTCCACCAAAAAAAGACAATTTATAGAATGGATAAAAATATTTATGACTCATGTATGATAGATACCCAGTACCCAAATATATGAATAATATTTACTATCCAATAACAACAAACAACACAATTAAGATCACTCATATACTGCTTGTAAGAATGTAAAGTGACCATAATATTAAGCTGAGCTGTAAATGGCTATGGTCGACAATTTCTTTGAATAACTCACTATGGTTGCAGAATGCTGGACTGTGTTAGATTGTGGTGTCGAGTTCAAGCACCTAAGTTAGTTGAATGTCAATGGAGTGCCCACCTTTGACAGGTGTAGACAAAGGAAGGGGTGTAGAAAGAAAAAATCATGATGTGTGTGCATAGACAGTACAGTTGGGATAGATAACCCTGTGCTTCTACATAATTCTATGAGAGGCAAGATCTGCACTAATGGTGGTTGGACAGGATATTATGTCGGCTTTTAGTAATACGGTCATCCACTAGGAAAATAATTATTGAATTTTTGATATAATTCAGGTATAAAAATATAAGATAAATAAGCAGCTACACTCTTAATTCACTGATAAGAGATATCTGCTAAAATAATATCTGTAAATATAATATCACGTATGCACCTTGTACAATACCAAAACATTATGAAAACAGTTTGCAATGTATTAATTTATCGAATCTGTATGGTTAAGGTGTCTTGAAACTGTCTGATTGATATTTGTAGTTCAATAAAATAAAAAAAATAAAAAAGAAAGAGAAAAAAATGCAAAAATAAAAAGAAAAAACTAACATATGAATCCTAAAAAAAAAAAAAAAAAGAATGTAAAGTGATACAGCTACCCATAAAACTTTGTTTTAGTAAAAGTACATTATCGTGTGGCTCAGTAATTTTACTTTTGGTCACTTATAGAGAAGTAAAATGAATACCTCAGAGAAATAAGAATTTATATCCACTCCAATACTTGCACACACATGTAAAGTACAGTTTAATTTGTCACGTTGAAAATAACTGAAAACATCACACTATTCTTTAATACCTGAATGGCTAAGCAGAATATAGTCATGCATATCGAGGAATGCTACTGAGCAATAAAAGATTATGAACTATTGATAAAACGGCTTGGATAAAGCACACAGTACTTAGGTAAATGTAGTTCCAAAATGCCATATACAGTCTGATTTCTTTACAGAGCATTTGCATTATGAAAAAACTTATAGGGATGAATAATAAATTAGTGATGTCCAGAGAAATGGTGCGGTTGGTTGTTGGAGCAATGGTACTTTAGAGGAAATCTTTGTAGAGACTAAATGGTATAAGTATAATGGTACTTATACAAATTTAAACAAGATTAAATGACATACCAACACCAATCACCTTGTGTTGATATTATATTGGTGTAAATTATGAAAAATTTAACCATTAGGGGAACTGATACTCTTGATACTCCTGAATATTTAAGAACAGAAAAGTATTAAGAAATCAATATTTGGGACTGCTCACTGCTGAACCAAACATTTTATATATATGACAATTTTATCTTTTTTATAAATTTCTGGTTAGAATAAGAACATTTATTCATTAAGTTTTCAAAGCTCATATCCTATGTCTTCCCAGTCATTAGTATAGAATTTTAAAGCAACTAATGTGGGTTGCTATGTGCAAAAACAGCAATTACTTTATTTGTTCTTTTCTCCCACCTAATGTCTTAACACCTGTTAAAAAATACTTTCAAGATTCCCCTATTTTTCTGCACCAGTTTTCAGTGGTTCTCTTCTGCAAATGTCTTTGTTTCATCTCTGTCATTGAAAAGTCTACTATCATTCCTTTGCAGGTGATCTCTTTTTGTGGATGTTTGTAAGATCCTTCTCTGTAAAGTTTGTCGACTTTATTGCAACATGTCTAGGTAGAATTTTTTTGAAGGCTTTCAAAACATAAGGGTTCACATAGTTCAACATTTCTGGAAGATCTTCATCCTTAACTACTGGAATATTCCTTCTACCCAATTTCACTGTTTTAAAAGTCCAGTTATTTATGTCATACTTCATTATTCATGTGTCTTACATTTTCTTTAGCATTTTGTTTGTCTATCTGTGTTGTTTTGTGAAAATTGTTTATATCATCTTCCAGTTAAATGATTCTATTTTGGTTTCATTATAAGTTTCTGTTTAAGCAGTCCATTGATGTTTTTATTCTGCTGATTTTATATATTTAATATATACATCCATGTCATTTTTAAAATTTGTCTGCTTTTATAGTACCCTTAAATTTGTAATCTGTTTTACATTTTGAACTTGATTTTTTCCTTTCGTTTTTCTTTTCTTTTCTTTTTTTTTTTTTTGAGACAAAGTATCACTGTGTAGTTCAGGCTGGCCTTGATCTCACTATGTAATCCATGCTGGTCTTGAACTCATAGTGATTCTCCTGCCTCAGCTTCCCAAATGCTGGGATTACAAGCATGTGCCATTATGCTTTGCTGATTTTTTAAAAAATGTATTTGGTACAGGGTCTCACTATGCAGCTCAGACTCATAGTGTCCACCTGTTTACAGCTTCCGCAGCTCATGGATTCTGGGCATGTGCCACCATACCCAGGTTCAGTGCCTGGCTTACCACTCCTGGGGACTTGGCTGGCATGGCAGGTGGTGCCACTCTCTGAGCTTGCCTAAGCAGGCACTTAGTCCGCGGAGCTACTCGCCTGCCTTTTGCTCAGTTTTTAATTTTGATAATTTCATTATCTAAAGATACGGTACTGAGTAGGATGGAGTTTTTTCCTCAAATTACTCTTGTTCATGGTATTTGCATGGATAATTTTAGAATGTGAGCTCATTAACTGTGGAAACAACATTGCTGGAGATGAAGGTACATAACTTTAGAAATTGATCTTATAGTTACTGCAGAACTAATCTTAAGCATATGTACCATATCTTTTTTGCCCACTATACTAGATTCCATATTTTCTTTTTTATTGTTTATTCTTGCACTTTTATGATTTTGTGTTTTGTGTTTTTTTTTTTTTTTCAGAACTGTGATTGAACTCAGGCTTTTGAGCTTGCCAGGGAAGTGTTTATTCTACTGAGCCTTCTCCCTGACCCCTGTAGTCGATTCTTGACCCAGTAGGTTTGTAAAGTATATATTTGAAGATCTGAATGATTCATTACATTTTCATTAATTCAATATTAAATAATAATATTTTCCCTCAGATTTGTAAAGCTAGGTAGATTTTAATAGTAGTCACCAAATGACTAGCAGATAGAAGGGATAAGCAGAAGTTGTGTAAAAGTTACCAAAATCTAATTAGAGAGGAGAAATAAGTTCTAGTATTTGACAGCACAAGAGTGTGACTGATTTATAACAATGTGCTACCTACTGTTTTTTTTTTTTTTTTTTTTTTTTTTTTTTTTTTTTTTTGTGGTACCGGTGATTGAACTCAGGACCTTGTGCTTGCCAGGCAAGCACTTATTCTACTGAGCTATCTTCCAACCCTTATTTTTCTAAACAATGATTTATCTTATTTTATTTTTTGTATTATCTACTTTATAGGAACTAAAAGAGCATAAATCATCCAAACATGAATAAATGATAAGTTGAAGGAGATAGAATTGCTAATTACCTTGGTTGGATCATCACACATTGCATATATGTACTGAATGATATACTGTATCCCCTAAATTTTGTACAGTTATTGTTTGTACAAGTAATACAACTGAAAATAAGGAACATTAACAACAATGACAACAGCCAAAGATAGAAATTCTTTAGCTTCTACTTTCAAGAGCTGTTGTGAAGGGGTTTGATATCCTGATTTTCAGTGTTTCTTAGTGGTCTAGAAAGAGTCCTATCTGTTTCTCCGTCTATTCTTTTACCAATCTTTGTGTCCATATCTCTGTCTTGATGCAAAGACCTCCCTCTTTTTGAAATGTATTGATGCTCTGAAGTGCCACATAATGTGCCTTCCTGTAAGTCTTGGGTACTGTGCTGAGAACTTGATTGGCACTTTCAAAGTCTATCCTTCACTTGTGAGAAACAATCTTATATTTTGGACAACTTCTTTCCTCTAATTCCTTTAGTCATAAATTAGACTTCTTTGATCCTTTAATTTTACTGTCTTGGGGTCAGGGAGATAGCTTAATAAAACAAGCGCTTGCCTGTCAAGCACAAGGGCTTGAGTTCAATCCTTGGTTTCGTCAAAAAAAATGTGATTTTTCAGTTCTTGATGTTTGTTTTATCAGCTCTCTTGGAGATTTAGTTTCCAATTTTAATTTACATTTATATCTTGGCAATGATTATTTCATCTTTCAGGAACACACCCTTCTTTGATTTATTTCTTTTTAATAAATTCTTTTCATGTCATGGATACAACATATTCTCTTACATTTCTAGGGATAGTAGTTATTGGTATCTAATTACTCTAAACTCTTTCCTTTTTGTTTTAACCCTGGTTCCTCAAATGACTGATGATCCCTTTTTGCAATATTCATATTTAGGGTTTCTCAGACATTAAAAAATAATGTTACACTTTGCTTACAAAGCTTAAGAGGTTAATTTCATTCTGTGTGCATGGGCTAAAAGTCCCAACTAAAAATACCATTAAGCATTAAGGGCCAGTCAGTTTTTCTGGAGAAAAAAATATCTAATCTCTTGTCTATATTTACTACCAGTATTTTTGGAGTCAAATAGCACTTGGGCTTTCAGAGTAGTGACTAATCTTATTACACAGATGTGCTTTCACTTAATTTCCACTTATACTATGAAAATTGCTGTGTGTTTTATTAAATGGTAGATGTCCCCAAATATTCAGCTTTCCTAGCACAAGAATAAATGCCGCTGGAGAATAAATGCCGGTCTCCTGACAGGGTAGGGAACAATCACCTTGAGTCCACAAAAACGCCTGAAGACTCTGATTGCTTGTAAGTCACAGTCACGATTAATTTCCTTAATTCAGTCTCATGTTCATCTCTATTTTCTGTAATAGTTGATATCTGTAATTCCAAAGGCTTTTAGGTACTTGGTATTACTTTTCCCAGACACACAAACTCCCCTATTCGCTCCCTTGTTTGTCTCCTTCATTAGCTTTATTATTCATTTGACCCTAGGACCTGGTGGGGCCTCCCTGGAATCAGACCCAGCTTGCCCAGTGATCCTTGCCATGCGGCTACCCAGGATGAAACAGCTTGTTGTACCTAAAGATGGGTCCCACTGTGTGGAGTCCAGACTGGATGGGGTGCCTTCCCCACACCTTGCCCCTAATCTCTTAATTTCTCCCAAAAATTTGTTTGGATTCTACATCTTGTATCTTTTTCCACATTAGTTAATTTTCTTCATAAATGTCATCTTAATTTTAGTGAACTTTTGAGATTGAATGTTCTTAAAACCAGAAGTCTCTTAAGGGTATCCATGGAGAGAAAAATTTTCAAGCAACATAGGTGAAAATTTGCAAAGACTCATATGGGTCAGAGATGGACAGGATTTGCTTAAATTTGGCCAGTGGAGAGTTGGAAACAAGATCTGTTATATATATCTAAACCTTAGAATTCTTTAAGGGCTTAAATTTTCTAGCTACAATTTACAAATCATACTGATTTTTCCTTGCTATTTTTTTTTTACTACAAATTATTGGAGAATAAGTTATAACACTAAATTATATGTTTATCATTATCTACTAGGTTTAAACATTCTCATAATTGTGTAGCTGTAAGATTTTTGAGCAATATTATATTGTTCAATACTATATTGTTTAAGCTAGTATTTTCAAATACTGTTTATGGACTTCCTTATAATTATACCGAATATGCTAACTCTCACAGTATTCTAAATTTTTACACTTCTGGCTCTTTCTCAGATAAACAAATATCTATGCAAAGTTATACTATGGTCAGTATTTTGTTTATCAAGAAGTATATCATGAATGCCCAAATCACTTGAAGTAAAACACATACTGGGCTCAGTGGTAAAAATTTCACCTAGCATGTTCCAGGTCCTGGGTTTGATACACAGCGAGGCAACCAATAACCAAATAAAATCTACCGAACAAAATATTTACTTCTTGCATGTATTATCTTCTGGTGAATTCTGGATTTTACAAATTGCTTTTGAAATTTAAGTGAGATTACATAAAAGGGTGTTCTGTAAACTACAAAAGGCCAAATTCAAGCAAGGCACATTGATACTAGTATTTACAACATACCATCGGAAATACAGACAAAAGGACCTTTAAGTTACTGTGATGAGGCCACAAAGACAGAGCCAATTCTCCCTAAAGCCAGAATTCATTATTATTAGTAGTGAAATGATAATAATAGTAAAGTTATTGATAACATATCAAGACTTCACAGTACATAAGGAAACAGTAGAAAGAGACCCATTTGTGAACCAAAGCCTGGGGAGATTTGAAAGGATTGAGGATCACTTAACTTCAAAATGCTACATCTAGCATGAAGAAGTAGAATTGATGTTTTCTTTCCTTCACTCTACTCCAAGATGATTCTACTGTAAAAGATTTGCTTTGAGGGAAACATAGAAATGGGCACCTAAAACAGAATTTGAAATCTTAAGTCTATTAGCAAGAATTCCACTGGTCTACAAAGCTACATTATTTTTCCATGAATCCACAGCTACCTGGGGCTAGAGCCAGATGGTCTAAATTAAAGTTAGGTACAACGGCAAAGACGATCGACTCCTCTGAGAATTTAGCAACTCTATCTTTTCTTTAATTATAAAGTAGTCAGTTAACTTGCAATCTTCTGTTTAATTTCTCTCCTCTTAGTCTTTAGCAAATTCCACATCATATTTGGCCATATCAGCCATAAAATCAACTTCAACTAATTTAGTGCATTTTCCCTAATCCTTTTCAATGTCACCTTTTTTGAGAAAATTCCTTATTAAAATGACGGACTACTTCATGGCTCCAACATAATAGCAAGATATATATTCAATGTGAAGATGAGACATGGGCTAGGGTAAGTAGTTCAGTAGTACAGCAACTGTTAAACATGCAAAAAACCCTAACTTTAATCCAAGCACCAACAAAGTAGAAATAAGCTCTTCTAAAACTGTGAAATTTGCACTATCAGAATATTAGATTCATGAAGGCTGAAATTGTTTTCTTTTTTGTTTCACCCCCCCTCTTGTAAAGTGCCTAGTCTTATTTCACACAAATGGTGCTTCAGTAACTTCTTATTGCTAATGAGGTAGATGTTGCGTATGATGTAGCTATCTGCAAAATCTCTTCTGTCCTTTTAACCTATTTTATTTTTTGATGTCTAACAAAACTAGCTCTGCAAATTCTTTGAGATTCAGTTACACCTTTCTTCATCCTAAAATAGGTGATGTATATTCTATCATTGATATTGAGCGACTGAAGCTATCTACGAGCTATTGAGATAGTTGGGAAAAGCCACAGCTTGAAATATATTGAGCCCAACTCTGTGATTTAATTGCAAAATTAATAAAATCAGAATAATAATTGTCACAGCAGGAGTTAAATCATGCTGGTATAACTGCTGGCTTGGCTATTAGATATTAACTCGGAAGACTTTATTCATTGTAGTGTCCCCTTGATAAAATACAGGGCACTTAGGATTTTGAGGGCATATTTTATTCATCCTTTGACACTGTACTCTACGATGTAGAACACTAAACTAAAAAGCAAGCATGTTGCCTTGTGTGAAAATGAAAGCAAAGCAAATTGTACTCCTTTCAAATCCCAAGGATAACACCTTTATATTGCAATTAATACACTTGGGTGTTTGTGTCCATTTTTATAATTACAGTAGCTTCCTACATGAACAGCATTAAAATGGACCCATTGCAACACGATTAGAAATAATTAGCTCCTATCATCTAATCTTATATATTTATATGCATGATAGCATATGCTGGAATGTTAGGGATCCCACATTCACAATAGTTAGTTTTAAATACTTCCTTAGGGGATGAAGGGATGTATGTGACTATCATATTTCTCATTATTCCACTGGGGTGGGCCAGCCTTTCCCATTGACTAAGGCTAAGACCACTAAGCCTAAAGACACTGCCAGGCAAGACTCTTCTCAGCATAAGATCACTGCTGGTCTTCTGAGTTATCCGATAATCTCTTCCTCAATCAATAAATACCAAGGTACCAGTTTCCTCATGGCATTTGGTTTCCCATGAACAACTGGTCATAGCAGATGCCTGCTGTTTGCTGTTTGTCTCTGATTCTTTACTTTTTACAGCATACAGTGATACCTTGCAAAAGATTAGAGGCTCACCGTAGGGGCTCCTGATACTGGTATACATATTGCTTTACTAATTCAAGAATCATCAATTCACTCTAGGTCAGAAACATCACTTTTCAGTTCTTTTATGGAAAGTTAAAATAAAATTATATAACAAAATAATAGAAAAATAATAGTTAATACATTGCATATTATTCCTAACCACCTCTATATACTCTCAGACTGAGATAACTACCAATGGTTACAGAGAAAATACAATATTGTGTTAAAAACACATTAAAATTCTTTTCTTTTTAATCTAGGCTGGTATTGAACACGTTATGTAGCCGAGGCTAATTTTTTTTTATGTATTTGGTACATGGTCTCAATATGCAGCTCAGACTCATAGCAGTCCTCCTGTTTTCAGCCTCTCCAGCACTAGGATTACAGGCGTGAGCCACCATGCCCAGATTTCAATGGCCAGGGGCAGGCCCGGTACAGTATGTGGTGCTGGGATGCGACAGTTCGAACAGTCCCTGCGCTTGCCAAAACAGGAACGTAGTCTGCTGAGCCATCTTGCTGGCCTACACCAGGCTAATTTTTACTAATGATCTTCTTGCCTCAGCTTTCTGAGTGTTGGGGTAATAGGCATTTGTTACCATATCTGGGTTTACATTCTTTCTATAATAACTATTTACTATGAAGTGGTTGAATACTCACAGAAAATCACAATAGCACAGAGTTTCCATGTACTACTCAAATAGATTTTCCTAGTGATAAGACCCTAAATGACCATAATACAATATCAAATCTAGGAGACTGACATTTGTATACAACACTATCAACTCAAAGACAAGTTTGATTTATATTTCACCGGTTTTTATATGCAGCCTTTTAAAGATATATATATATATATATATATATATATATATATATATATATATATATATATATAAATCATGTTTAAATGGTAACTGTGATGCTAGGAAGATGTGTACAACTATTTCAATATTACTCTAAATTGTTCTAAACAATGTTCAATATAACAAAATTATAAGAATGGTATTCTGTGCTATGGAATTATTGTTATAGACAATTTCAAAAGTCATATTTTTAAAAACAAAATCATGTCAAATTAGAGAGTCTGACTTTTATCCCTCAATTATTCCTTTCACTTCTCTGCTCCTAATTCTCATTTTTGACTAGGGTTTTCCTTAATATCTGGTTCAATATTCACAGCAGACCAGCTTTCAAATACTTTTTAAGAGCAAACATTAGTCAAAGTTACAGATACAATTTAGAAGTTCATTAAATAGTGTGTTGGAAATGAAAGTGCTAGAAAGAAAGTACATGAGTTAATGTACTATATAATGCCTTCTATATTGTTCTTTGTATTATTTATTGTAGTTCCTCTAGTAATAAGTTACTCAAAGATGCTAAGTAGCTGGCATGCCTATTGAGAAAATATAAACAAGCATTTTCTCCCTAAATATTTTAAGTGGTTGGTCATTATTAACTTTTATGTAATGCACTCCAGTCATGTTAATCCCCACAGTATAATATCTTTATAATGTGGATATAAGTAACTCAACAGGAGTTCATTGTGATTTTACTTTAATTAATACTAGCTTATTGTAAAGTATTACTCGCCTTTTGATGACAAGCCCTTAATGATTACAACTCTTTCAGTGAGTGCTGTATCATTATTAATTTCTTTTGTATTCATTATAACAACATCAATCAGGGAAAGCTCATTTGCTATTAATGTGAATAGAACAGGTAATTCCATTCTAATCTAGTAGTGATTAATGTTCACTTGGTAAGTAATTACAATATTCCTTTTCAAACTGTTAGCATCAGACAATACTTATTTTGTGTGGCCTCTTAAGGAACCACAGCAATTAGTCTAGGTTAAAAATTAAAAATGTTAAAGAAAGGAAATCATCCTAGGGACAAAGAGGATTCTTATGTGTTTGGGAAAAGTGAGTAATGGTTAAGAGAGGAAATAATAAAATGCATTACTTTTCTTTTGTCAATCAAGTATGTTTCACATACACCCAGAAATATGATTCCACTTATGAAACAAAGGCAGAAGAAATTCACAGGTTTAAAAAGCCACTGTTTCAATTCCATGATGCCAAATAATTTTCAAACTTCATGTTTTCTGTTCTAAATGACAGATCTATTTCAATATGAAATAGTTCCAAATTATACTGAAAAGAAAAGGGCTTTTTTATTGCTTCACTTAATTTGTATATTATTAAAAATAAAAGCCGGGTGTAGTGACACATGCTTATAACTAACACTGAAGAAGTTGATGCAGAAGGATTGCTTCAAGTTCGAGGCCAGCCTAGGCTTTCTAGTGAGGTCAAAGCCAGGCTGAACTATATGTTAAACCCTGTCCCCCCAAAAAACTGAAAGACATCTATTTAATTTTTAACCAACTTAGCTTTATACCAAAAATAAGTATAAAAACAGGTTGATTCTATTTATTAGTATCACAGGTTTGTTCTTTCTTATGTAAACTACACAAACTTCCATTAACATCAATAACCAGAGAGACTCTCACATATATTGGCACTTAATATATTACATTAGATTGGATCAGTGCTGGTCACTGAATTTTAAAATCCTGGAAATATCAAGCTTACTGTAGAACATTATCAGTTGCCTGTAGGCACTGGAGATTTATAGGCTATAAGGGGTGGAAAAAACATGTGAACCTCAAAACAACCTTGAAGTACAGGCAAGACAGGTATCATTAATCTTATTTCACAGATGAGGCGATTGATGCTGAGAGAAGTTAAGAGACTTGCCTTAAATCCCACTACAGAGCTTTTACTGGAACTCAAGGCTTCTAACTCTTAGTTTTATGTTCTTTCCACTACATCCCAGTGCCATCCTGCCTCCATTCACTTGTGACAGCTTCCAGAGAACAGATGTAAGAAAAACTGCCAAGGGTTTAAGAATAACCGAGTAACTAAAACTACCAGAGCAATAAGGACACAGATGAGAAAGGGAAGAGAGGAAATCAGGAACTCTAAGTCTCTTAAAACATTTGAAGCCCCTAAATTTACTCCCAGCATATGGAATGCCAAGTCTAAACCATAGAATTTTAATTATAAATCCCACAAGATAGCAAGCTTATTTGATATGCTATCAGAAATGAATTTTGCAGTGAATTCATCTTAGTGGCTTCAACAGCACATTATGTAGTACATTGTTACATAGACTTGTCATAAATTATGAACAGAACAATGAACAGGATAAAGTCATTGCTTTCAAGAAGTTCATGGTTGATAAATGCTCTAAAACAAGAATTTCCAATGGCAAAAGCACATGCAGTGATTGAGTTATAGTCAGGTATCTCAGTGATTGATTCTTTTCAACCCTGTAACAGATAAGCAGGGAATAGTGGCAGTTTAGACTTCCCAGTCATATATCATCGTATGCTCTTTGTTTATCATGATATCAAAAAGGCTAGGAACAATGAAGAGAAGTTTCAGCTTTTCTCCAGAAAAGAATAAATTTCTTTCTTATCTGGGGAACAGAAGATATTTTCAAGAAGGAGTGCAATTAATTTAAGCTTAAACCAGGATGAGACTGGGGTCTTGATGCATATTTCAGACAGTGGAAAGAACACTCCCAAAATATTAAGATATGTCAAGATTGTGTACTGCTCTGCAAGGACTTCTTAAAGCCATATGGATCATTGTCCTTCTCTACTTTTGTCTGCCAAAATGTCTACCCATTGCCCAAATGCTACCTACACCAATTAATCTTGACTGTCAGCTTGACTAGATCAAGAGACTTCTGGAAATGTGTTTGATTGCAAATTTGCTAAACTGATTAATAGTTTAATCCTTTGTTGATTTTATATCTGAATGGGTGAAAAGAAGGTTGGGACTCCTGGGAAGAAGTGGTCACATCTTCAGATGTGGACCATAGGGAATATATTTGGTCCTTGGATCCCTTTTCTTGAACACTTATCCTGTTCTCTAAGATTCTGTTAATTGCTCCACCATTCCCTTTTGTCATGACATCACTGTCTTATAGCCCACTGACCATGGATCAGTACCTCTGAAACTGTGAGTCAAAGTAAGATTACCTTCCTTTAACTTGCAAGCATCAGATATTTTGTCCCAGCAATGAGATAGCTGCCCAATATGCCTCCTAATCTAAGAAATTCTCATACTTTCAGATGTTTTTCCTTTGCATCTATGTAACTATGCATACCAAATGAAGTTTGCTTAACTCTCAGGGAAGGAAGTTGATTTATGATATTATACAGATGGATAGCTTAAATTCAAATTTTTAATATTAATTTTATATGTATTCGGGAAAACAGTAAAATATCAAACTAAAATTTTATAGGTTTTATAAGATAAGGTTAAACATAAAATATAAAGATGAGATGACTTTAAGAAAAATACTGAATAAACAAGGCAGGCATTTACTGAAAAGATTGAATAATGGAGGGCATAAAAGATTCCTATTGCATTTTTCATACATTGCCACAAACTTAGT
Organism: Ctenomys sociabilis; assembly: GCA_004027165.1. NCBI lineage: Eukaryota > Metazoa > Chordata > Mammalia > Rodentia > Ctenomyidae > Ctenomys > Ctenomys sociabilis. Next base: position 32,238 of record PVKA01014612.1, read on the forward strand.
GACTTAGAACAACATAAATTGTACTAGGGTTATAGCTCAGTGACTGAGTACTTGCCTACCATGTGTGAGGGCCTGGGTTCTAGGCCAGTACTGCAAAAACAATAAATAAACAAAAAGATATATATTGATCATGTACAGTGATATTTTTGGGAAATCAGAAGACCAAAATGAGTATTTTTTTTTTCTTTTTTGTGGAACCAGGGATTGAACTCAGGCCCTTGCACTATGCTAGGGAAGCACTTATTCCACTGAGCCATTTCCCCAGCCCCTAAAATGAGTTTAATTGACTAAAAACTAAACTTTCTATAGTGCTGTGTTACTTCTGGTTAAACTCTAATTAGATGTGCTCTTTTGCCTTTTCAGCTACTAGAGTCTACCCACATTTTCTGGTTAATTGTCCCCTTTTTAATCTTCAAAGCTAGTACCAGACTATCTTCATGTCTCTTGTGTCTGACTCCCACTCTCCAGCTTCACTTATATGGATACTAGGATTGTGTTGGACCATTTTGATAATGCACATTAATCTCCCTTTTTAATGTCATTTGATTAGCAATCTTAATTCTATTTGCTGTCTCAATCCCCAAATATCAGGGAGTATAACTTTTAGGTTCAGGGGATTAGCATCTTTAAGGAGTTCATTATTCTCCTAACCACTGTGGAAAATAAAGATTGCTTTTACCAATGACAGATTGGCTGGCTTAATGGAAGCAAATGTTTACATATCTTCATTTCTACTTTTTTATGTCTGCCTTAACAAGAGGACATGTTTGGCTAGCATGTGGGAGGAATGTGCAGGACATAAGCAACAGAGCAGAGTTGACCCAGGCACATCTAGACTCATGATCTTTTGGCTGCACTTCAGACTTACAAGCAAGCCCAGATAGAGCAGACAAATGACCCAACGTAAATCACCAATCCAAAAACCAGTGAACTGCAGGATACCTAATGTTTTAAGCTATTGAGTTTGGGGTGGTTTATCTGTTAAGGTTTAGGTTGATGCAGCATTAGTGTAGCACTACATAATCCATTTTAAATTCAGTGTATGGACACATAGCAAATATAGACACTAAACAATAACTGTATCAGGTAAATTATTTAAATAAAGATCATCATCTACTATTGTCATCATATTGTAAAGGAAGGTGCCTTTAAACAGCAAAAATGTCAGAAGGTTGTTTGTTCACCATAAGGGGTAGGGTTTCCTAAGAAAGGCAAGTGACAAGCTGCTGTGGTTTCTCAACTTCCTCTCTTTTTCTCATTTCACTACTGATTTACAAAATCACATTCACAGATCAACTGCATTTTCGACCCTCTGCTATATACAATTGCATGTAATGCTCAGCACATTCAAAACCCTTAAGAATACTATTGAGTGAATAATCACAATGTGAATGGAGTCATTCACAATGGCGAGCTGTTAATTTTGGAACTGAATAATGTGGCATTGTTGTGCACTAAACTGTGTGAAAAGTTTTAGAAAAAAATATTTTATATAGAAAACGTTGCTTTCTCTCATACTTTAGCAATATTATCACTTTATATAAAGTCATGCTGTGACTTTGTGGAAAGCTGTATCTTGCTAATTTAAACGAACACACTGACTCCATGTTGATTGGGCTGGAGGGGATGCTTCCAATGTTGATTTGTTTTTATTTTAATTCTCACCTGTCAAGCTTGAAACTTTTCTTTAAAATGGTAATGGATACAAATTAATCAATAAGGTGTTATGGAGATTTAATATAAAAGGAACTTTAAAAATCCAGTTTTAAAAACTGTCAGATGTATTTAACACTCATGGTGTAGCTTAACACATAATGCATTAACAAACATAAGTCAAAGTTAACTTATAAAATATTTGACTGGAATAGAAAATCTAAATTGTGTCTTGTTTTGTGGTAAGGCCAGATGCTTTAATTAGAACAGTTCAGCGTAATCATCTATATCTAATCAGCACAATGAATATTAATAAAATTGGCTTTATGTTTCTGGTATTATTTTAATGGCTACTTCAACGGTCTGAATCAGAAAGTGTTACATTTTTTAGTATTTTAATAAGAACAAATTTATTTTGTCTCACCTACATGGAAACACTCATGCTACTTTTTAAAAAGGTATCTTATTATTTAGAGGGAAGATTGTAAGAATAGTAACAATCAATCATGTACAGAAGGATGAATACCTAACTGTGTAATAAAACAAGTATAATAAAATTTCAGTGGCAAAATACAGGTAATAGTTATAAGCTTAAAATACTTATATTGCAACAAAAATCAACACAGAATACAGTGCAGACACTGTATCATTACATAGTGTCGTATTAATGTCACAATTTTGTAGTTAATTCTTTTTCAGTAAATGATTATTAACTTTTATACTTTGAAATGCTAATAGTTTGAGGGGACATATTCATTTTGTATGATTTACTGATAGATTTGTGACCATCCTGGAGACAAGCGGTCTTTTCTGGAGTGTAAGATTTTGAAGTGTCAACGAGAATTGGTTGAGTTGAAGACGGAGGTTAGATGAAACATCTTCTCAGTAAATAGAAGCATGGAGAATTTGTGGGTATTACTCAATAATATCCCCATCACTTTGAATTTTATGCTTTATATCTGCTTCAAGGAGAGGGAAAAAATGAGGCCACAGAGATATTTCAACATGAATGACCTCAAATACTACAAAAGAAAAGTTTATATTAAAGATACTGAATAACCCCTAACATGGTTATGAAAATGATAGGGTCAGTCTTCATATTAAAAGATGATACAAGGCACAGGTATGGAGCTTTCCTGGTACAATTTAAAAGTCTTGGCAGACTCTGTGCAGCCTGTGGGACTCTGGCAAGCTCTGAGCTTCCTTAGCCTCCAGTGCACAGGCGTGTAGTTTGTGTTGGTGCTAGTCCAACTTTTAAGAACTTAGCAGGACTCTCAATGGCTTGTGGAACACAGGAGAGCTGTGATCTGTGGACTCAGTGCAAGCAGGTGTAGAACTTTCCTGGATCGATTTAAGAACTTTGGTAGACTCTGGGCAGCTTGGAGAACTCTGGGGGCTTACTGAGAGCTTCAAAACTGCCAGAACAGGAACAAAAGGCAATATCAATCCTCTAGCTCACCCAGAACAAATCCAGGAGACAAAGACATCTAAGAACTTGGAAATCACACACCTAAAATTTCTGACATGATAGTAACTGAAGTAAAGAAACAACTCCGTCAGGCTATTGAAGAAATAAACTCAGAAATAATCTCTCAGGTCCAAAAAGAAAGACAATTGTGAAAGAATTGCTCAGGTAAAGAAGACATAGAAAATAGAGGAGAATAGAAAAATGATGGAAACAATGAATGAACGATACAGAAAGAATTAAAATGCATAAAACAGACTCAAACAGATACCCAGGAAATTAAAAAATTCACTGGAAACTGGCAAAATTTCTTGAATGAAGCTGAAGATAGACTTTCAGACAGTGTTGTAGCTATTAAAGATTAAACAAATGATCTCTTGAAACTAAAAAGGAACCAGAAAATAACAATTCAGCAGCTACAAGATGATACAAAGAAAGATACAAGAATAATGTGTCAATGAAGCAGCGGGAGGCAGCACAGATGACATAAAAATAAGTACTTGAGGCCAGGGCAATGAATGGCCCAGTAGAATAAACTCTTCCCTGGAAAGCACAAGAGCCTTCGTTCAATCACTGGTTCCACCAAAAAAAAAAAAAAAAAAAAAAAAAAAAAAAAAAAAAAAAAAAAAAAAAAAAAAAAAAAAAAAAAAAAAAAAAAAAAAAAAAAAAAAAAAAAAAAAAAAAAAAAAAAAAAAAAAAAAAAAAAAAAAAAAAAAAAAAAAAAAAAAAAAAAAAAAAAAAAAAAAAAAAAAAAAAGTACCAGCAGAAAATTTTCCAAACATGAAAAGAACCTGACATACAGTTAAATGAGACATATAGAATTCCACATAGCCATAAACACAAAAAATCTATACCTAGACTAATCAAGATCTCAGAAATTCAGCAAAAAATAGAATATTAAAAGCTGCTAGAGAAAAGAAAAGGATCACCTAGAATGGAAATCCCATCAGAATAATGGCAGATTTCATAACAGAAACCATCAAATCAAGAGCTTAGAGTGAAGTATTTCAGGTCCTGAAAGAAAATAACTGTTCCTTTCAATATGCCAGTAGAAATCAGCAGTAAAATAATCCAACCTTTGTATATACTTATACATTTCTTTTCCTCTTCCTTCTCTGTTTCCTTTCCCTCACCCAAGTTATCCCTTCCCTCTTAACAGTTTCTTTCCCTTTCATGGTATCTATTGTACCTTTCAGATTTTATTTACTCTTTGAAGTTTTCATGATAGAGATACAATATGAAGGTTACACATGCAGGTTTAATTTATTTCACTTATGAATATGGTCTTTAGTTATATATTTACTTGTAAAAGTCTGAAGTTTACCTTTTTAAAAAAAATAGCTCAGCAATGCTCCATTGTGTAAAAATATCATACCTTTTTAATCCATTCCTCACTTCATAGGCACCTTAAATGTTCCCAAAATTTAGGTATAACAAATTGTACTGCTATAAATATGGGTGCATACACATTGCTGTGGTATGATGTTTCCAGTTCTTCTGGAAAAATATATGAGGGTAATATCTAGGTCAAATGGGACCTCTAATTCTAGTTTTCTGAGGACTCTCCACTCTCACCACTCCTATTTAATATAGTTGTGACAGCTCCCAGCTATTAGACAAGAGAAATAAAAGGAATAAGGATTGAAAAAAAATTAAGAAGTGAAATGATCATTATTTGGAGATGATATGATATTCTACATAGAAGATCCCAAATGTTCCACTAAAAGACCAATACATTTAATAACCAAATTCAGGAGCACAGCTGGATACAAACTCATTCAAAAAGCAATAGCACTTCTGCATACAAACAACAAACATTCTGGGAGAGAGAAATTAGGGAAGCCACCTTTCATAATAACATCCACTACAATGAAATACTTAGGAATCAATCTCACAAAAGATGTGAAACATTTATACAGTGAAATTTACAGTACTCTGAATAAAAAAGATTAAAGAATATTCCATAAAATGGAAATATTCCTTGCTCATAGATAAGGATGAACCAGCATTGCAAAAATAACCATACTCCCAAAATTAGTATACAGATTCAATGCAATCCCAATTAAAATTCAATTAGTAAACCTCATAGATGGAGAGCAAACATTCTTAAAATTCATGTGGAATCATAAGAGACCTAGGATAGCAAAAGCAATTCTGGGCAACAAAGGAAAGGCAGCAGACCTCACAATCTCTGATTTGAAATTATAGTATACTTCTACTGTAATAAAATCAACATACTATTAGTGAAAAAAATAGACCTGAAGATCAATGTAACAGATTAGAAGATGAAGGCACAACTACAGTCACATTCAGCCACCTTATCTTTGACAAAGGGGCCAAATATGCTCACTGGAAGAAAGAGGGCCTCTTTAGTACATGATAGTGAAACAAAAAATGGCTATCCATATACAGAAGACTAAAAATAGGCCTAGGTCTATCATCGTGGACTAAAATAAAGACAAAATGGATCAAAGATTTAAATATCAAAGCAGAAACACTAAATCTCCTGGAGGAGGGGAAAGGGAGATGGCTCAGTGGAATAAGCACTTCCCTCACAAGTGCAAGGACCTGAATTCAATCCCCGGTTTGGCGAAAAAAAAAAAAAAGAAAAAAAAATCTGCTGGAGGAGAAAGTAGGTGGAAATCTTAAAGATACAGGGGTAGACAGAGAGCTCTTGAACAAAAATCAAATTGCACAGGAAATAATTCAAATAATCAAGAACTGCAATCTTATCATATAGTAAAGTTTTCGCATGTCAAAAGAAAGCAACAGCAGATTAAAAAGACAACCCAGCAACTGCAAAAAATTGGGCCAACTGTCCCTCAGATAAAGGACTTCCATCTAGAACATATAAAGAATTAAAAAACAGGCCCCCCAATCCAAATAACTAATATAAATGGGCACCTGAGATGAATGCATACTTCCCAAATGAAGAAATACAAATAGCATATAGGAAATGGTAATTTTCACTTGTCTGTGGCCAGACTCAAGACTCAAAAGATTTAAGAACAATGATGGCAAATTCCCAACTTAGTTATTTAACTTGTACTTAGTCCTTTGGCCTAAGTATGGAGGTACAGGGGGGAGTTACAGATAGAAATATGGAGCAACTAAGAGGAAGACAGGAAGCAACAATGACTTCAGAGTCATCTGCTTATAAGTTTTAAGTGGAGTTTTGACTAAAGATGAGATTACGGAAGACCTATGGGATGTAAAGTGAAGAGGAGTTGATGGTTGGAACTGGGGAGCATCCCCACTTCTACAAGAGCAAGAGAGTGACTTATTTGAGAAACAGACTCAATGTAGTATGGATATAGGTCAGATAGAGATCCACAAGATGGTGTCGAGCACCTGAATGAATTAAACAGAGAAGCTGAATCAGGGAATTTGGCAAGGGGTAAAGTATTAATTTCTTAGTGAATGTTATTTGACATGGCAGGAGTAAAAGTCAAATAACATGGACTATGAAAACGAATTGTGGGTAATGCAGGGGCATCAGCTAGTTGTGTTACTTTTGCACAAAGATTACTCATGTAGGAAGGGAAAAAGACAACACCAGCAGGGAATGGGAGAGGAACAATGGCACTTTGTGAAAGAGTAGCAGAGTTGACTAATACCTTTTCCTGCCTTTTTGCAGCAAGGAGGGAATGGTCATGCACATTTCTAACTACAACCTTTTGGGAGGCTGATGTGGGAGGATTGCAAGTTCGAGCTCACCCTAAGCTGTTCAGGGAACTTAGCAATTTAGGAAAACCCTGTCTCAAAATAAAAACTAAAATAAGCTGTGGATCTAGTTGAGTGTGAAGGTTCATACCTGAACCAAAAATATTGCACTGCAGAGTAGTAAGCTGACAGCAAAAAGGTCAGTAGAAGATAACTTTAGAATGATGGGAGAGATGATTTCTGACAGAACAGATGTCCCAGCATGGAATTCAGCACAGCACATAACCTTACAGTCTTATGTTTTTCAAATTCTATATTAGCATATAGTCAGAGGAGGTTTTAAAGGAAAATGTATATCACAAAACTACTGGATTTTTCCCACTAAGAATGTAAACTCCAGCAGGCAGGACCCTAGTTAAGCAAATAAAGTGCTGGGGGAATATAGAAACCAAAATAGATAAAGCATTAATGAAGAATGGTGCAAATCTTGTCTGGCAAAGAACGCATGAACCTTTAAAGTCTATGTGTCTTTTTACCAAATAATCTCCCTTTCAAGCATTTATGGGTCTCTATTTTGTGATTTTACTCTACCTGCCTGATTGAAAATGTATAAAAAATCCCTATTAATTCCTGTTTTTTTCTTTATCCAGTGAGAAACTTAACATTTTGCTTTTCTTCTTTCCTTAACTTCTTCCTCACTATTCATCCTCACCTTCAAAGCCAAAGAGCTGACTCTTTTCGAAGTATCCCTTATGTCTCTTATGAATACAAGTTTAATCTCTGCTTTGCTGGTGCAAATTTTGCTTACAAGAAATTTCTGACCAAACTAAACATCATTGTTATAGGCAGCTTGGCATGCAATGACATTTTAATTAATGGAATGTCCAATGTGATAGCGATCAACAACAATAGCATCTCCTGGGAATTTAATAGAAATGTGAATTCTCAGACCCCACATACACCAAACCAATTATATCTTCTATTTTCAGAACCAAGGATTGAACTCAGGCCCTTGCACTTGCCATGGAAGCACTTATTCTACTGAGACATCTCTCCGGCATCAATTATATCTTGTGATAGCTCTCTATCTAAATGTTGTCAGTGGCAAATGCCAATCGGGGGAAAAACCTCTGTATCCAGTCTTCCTTGGTTAGTGGTTGTTAGGGTTGGTCTCCAGACTAGTAGCATCAAGAACAATCACTAGCTCATTGGAAATGTAGATACTCAGTCATTAACCTAGCCCTAAATTAACGTGAAACTCTAGGGGTATGACCCTTTATCCAGTCTGCATTTGACCAAGTCCTCAAATAGTTCTGGGAAACTTTTTAGTTTGCCTTAAAATATTTGATTTATAGCCTGTAACTAGTTATATCTGGAACACAACCAAATCAGGGATAAAAATAAAGCCAAGTTTTCTACTAGTCATAAACAGAATACAAGTGTTAAAGGAATCTTATGACATGGACTGATAAGATGAAAATACAAAGGAATATAAAGTTAAAAAAAGGCAACTGAAATCGACTGCAGAAAACCTGGAATGACATATCATGTTTAAGAAAGAATGCATTATTTAAATGCTATGTCTATGCTAGATGTCAGAATTTTTTCCATGTGCTAGTTTAAGAGATAATTCATTTCTGACATAATCATCATGTGCAATTACACAATATGAACAGCTTCTGGTAATGAGAAGGTACCATACTACATTTAGAAACTAATTTATGGAGCTGGGGAGATAGCTCAGTAGAATAAGCTCTTGCCTTGTAAGCACATGAGTTCAGTCCCTCGTTCTGCCAAAAGAAAGAAAGAAAAAAGTAAGAAAGAAAGAAAGAAAGAAAGAAAGAAAGAAAGAAAGAAAGAAAGAAAGTAAGAAAGAAAGAAAGAAAAAAAAAGGAAAGCAAAGCAAAGCAAACTAATTTGTAGCATAAGGAAAATGGCTAACATCAAAATGTTACCCTCTAAAAATCTTCTCCCGATTATTTCTACCTTTTTGATAGCAAATAGTATTGATGATTTTTCTGAATTGGATCCAGAGGTTCTTCAAAGACAAGGTCATTACCCATGTACCATAAATCTCAGAATGAAGAACATTTTAGTCAAGACTTTTCTCAGAGCCATTATAAAATACAGTATATATTTATATGCATTCATGTGAGATGACTATCAAGGAAGAGGACACTGAAAACAACCACAAACATGGTCATGAACATACACTCCTCAGTGAATGCTATCTTTTAATGTGGTGAATAATGTTACAATTTAGAAGGTCAATTTTTCTTTTGAAACTGCTTTCCAAGATGCTTTTTGAATACAAAAGTAATCCTAGAAGACATCTGATTTTTATTCAGAAATGCATTACAGATAGGTTTATCATTATTTTATTTTACTTACTTCAACATAAGCTTATTGATGACTAACAAACATATGAACTTACCCTTAAAATATAAAAATTTGATACTTCTTAGGCTCTTCTCACCCTATTCCATTTCTGCCTTTTTCCCACCTTATTGGGTTCCTCTTCTTGTCAAAATCAGCAGAGGAAAGGAGATAAAGATAGAGGAGGAAGGAGTGGGGCATGAGCAGGATGGGGACAAGAAGGGTCAGAGGCCATATATAAATTCTGGCATTTGTAGTTCAAATTCTAAGGGCACTTTCTATGAGTTAAAAAGCTGTACAACTGCAATCAGATGCATAAATCACCCTCAGATATACTAGCTTGCTTGCTGTTTCTTTATCTGTTAGTTTTCCTTAGGTGGATTTGTACTGACTTCTTTTGTTTCACATTGTTTCTTAATCAGTAATAATATAAAGTCAACTATTATATGGGCTATGTTTTTCTAAAACACATTAAATCAATACATACCATAAATTTGTAAAAGTGTAAAGTCATGTACCATATAATATTATTGTATTTTTTGGTAGGAAGCAAACACTTAGGAAAATTTATTTTAAAGGACAGATAACATACACGTATGTCATACATTGTATATGACATTAATTATAATTATTATTTTCCCTATAATAAATTTATTTCAAATCTTGATTATAAACCAACTTTCATTGTAGTACTGGGAATGGAACCCGAGGTCCCTTGGTGGCTAGACAAGTGTTCTACCACTGATCTATTCCTTATGACCTTTTATATGAAAATTTACTTTGAGTCTTGCTAAAATTGATGACGCTAGCTGTGAATTATGGATTATCCTTCCTCAATCTCCACATTAGCTGAGATTATAGATATGAGTGAGAGTGCCTAGCTCAATTTTATTTTAAGAATTGTTTTCTTATCACAAATTTCTCCCAGTATCACTAGTACCAAAGACATAGTCAAGCAATGTTCTCAGAAATGCTAAACGGCAATAATTTTTGTGCTTCTAAAACAGATTTGGAAGATGACCTGTATTTTGCATTATATGCATCATAAACTTCTAATTGGTCTTTCTGAATATTCTGTAAAAATCAATGCCTAATACCACTATTTAAGGATATTACGGTATTAAAACTGAAGTCCTCAGAGATGTTAAGAGAGAGCATTTAAACAATATAGACTATGGTTGGAAATGCTCTCAAGGTTAGCAGTGAAAAATGATTTAGTGAAAGCAAGAAGTATTTCTCTATTTTTTGGTTAGTTTTTATTTCTAGAACTATAGTTTCTACTATGGTTATTGAGTACTTAAAATGTGACCAGTCTGCATTGAGTTGTACCTACTGTAAGAGTAAATTTTATTCTTTTTCTATTTAATAGGAAAAAGAAAACATGCCATTATAATTTTCATAATAATTACATGTCCAAATATTAATTTTGGGGTATATTACACTACATACAAATTATTATTATAAGTCTTTTCCTTGAATTTTTTTTTGAGTGTGGTTACTAGAATATTTTAAATCACATGAGTGGAGAATATTGTATTTCTATTGGACAGAGCTACAATAGGAAACAACAAAAGAGTTAGAATGGTTTTATACCTTAGTTTTTATTTTATTTTATTTTTTTTTTTTTGTCTTTTTGAGACAGGGTCTCACTATGCAGTTCAGGCTGGCCTTAAGCTCACTTTGTAGCTCAGGCTGGTCTCGAACTCACAACAATCCTCCTGCCTCAGCCTCCCGAGTGCTGGGATTACAGGCATGCGCCACCATGCCAGGCTTTAGTTTTTATTTTATTAGCCAACAACATATTGGAAAATTTTCTTTGACTTGAAATGACATAATCACAGAAACACAATCTGTTTGGTATGGGTATTTGGAATTGGGGACCTATTTTTTCATAGACTGTTTAGGTCTAGATTAACAAATCTAGTGCAGTATAATGCAACATAAATTATTGTTTTTATATTCTTGTCATTTAAGCTTGTCAAACTCAGTACGCTAAGCAATTTTATGATTAATATATGAATATGACATTACCAATTTAAAAATGTAATAATCTGAATTTTGGAATCATCAGATATGCACAATATATTTTTGGCAGAAAATAATTAAACACAATCAAACAATCAATAACATTTTCTCCTGGGAAATATTCTCTCATTACATTTAATTTACCCCTGAAATTAACTCATTTTAAGGTACTGTGGAACAGAATCAATTTTAAAAATTGTATTTCCAAAATTTTTTCTTAAGGTAATACCAAATTAGAGGGAGAAAAATGCCAAGATGATAGTGAATTCCTGCACCATTTATTGCAGAGCTTATGGCCAGTTCTATTGAGGAAATTCCTCTTCAGGAATTTCTCTCAACCACTAAATTTTCACTAGAACTTTCAAAGCTGACCAAAGCTTTGCCACCATAAAGCATTGCCTGTACGCACTGAGCTAGAGCAGGGGCCTCTATCCTGGTAGTGGTTCTTGGCCTGTTAAGAACCAAGACACACAGCAGGAAAAGCAGTGTGTTAACAAGCAAGTGATGCTTAAACTGTATTTACAGCTAGAATCCATTAATCACATTACTGGTTGATCTCCATTGCCTGTCACAACTTCAGTGGCCAGATATTCACAAAAGTGAGAACTCTGCTTTGAATTAAGCTTCTAAAGGTCTAGCTTGAGAGATTCCTAGAAATATCTAAGTATCACACAGTTCCTCTTTTATATGAAAAGGCTGAAATGTAAAGAACAAAATAAAAGACAGAAAATGGGGAGAATGGAGATAAAACTTTCTCAGAAGGGGAGGGTTAGGGGTCAGTGAGATGGCTCAATGGAATAAGTGTTTCCCTGGCAAGTGCAAGGGCCTGAGTTCAATATGTGATGGATTCCTTAAATGAGCAATACAGGAAAGAAACAACGCATGAAGCAGAGTCAAAGAGATAAATAAGAACTTAAAATCTCAATCATGAGTCTATAAAACCATTAGAGTAAAAGTGAAGACAGAGTTTCAGATCTTGAAGATGCTGTTGCAGCTAGTGGAAAGGTGAGAAAGGATCTCTTAAAAACAACAAGGAAGCAGGAAAAAATAATCCATCACCTACAAGATGATGCCAAGATGAACAATGTGAGATTAATAGGCATCAATGAGAAAGAAGGAGTCAATACAAATGATATAAAATGGGCAGAAGTAATAGCAGAAAATTTCCAAAATATGAGGAAACAATCTAACACTCAGCTAACCGAAGCATACAAAATGCCAAATAACTTCAACACAAGTAAAAACACACCAAGACATATAATATAGTCAAGATCCCAGAAATCCAACATAAGAATAACACACTGAAAGCTGCTAGAGAGAAGAAGCAGACCACATTCAAAGGAAAACCCACCAGAGTTACAGCTGACTTCTCTACGCAAATCATGAAGGCAAGGAGAACATGGAGCAGAGTTCTTCAAGTCCTGTATGAAAACAAATTCCAGCCTAGATTACTAAACCTTGCAAAACTCTCTTTCAAGTTTGATGGAGAAGTAAAATACTTCCATGACAAAGAACAACTAAAGAATTTCATGATGACAAAGCCATTCCTACACAGGTGACTGAAAGATATTCTAGAGAGGGACCACAATGACCAGAACTCCACAAATGACAACAGAAGGAACTGATTAAATAGGGCAAACAATTAAACACAGGATAAAGAGGAATAAACAAGAGCAGGTAAATAACATGACAATCATAATTCAACACATTTCAATTATAATCATCAATGTAAATGGACTCAGTTCAGCAATTAAGGAAATAGACTGGCACAGTGGATCAGGAAACAAAATGCAACAATATGCTGTATACAAGAAACACACTTAACTCAAAAAGAAATTCATAGGCTTAAAGTCCAAGGATGGAAAACAATACTACATGCCTTAGCACCTCAGAAAAAAGCAGGAGTAACAATTCTATTCTCAGACAGTCTCAAATTCAAACCATGAAGGATCAAATGAATTAAAGGAGACCACTATATATTGGTTAGGGGAAAAATTCAGGAGGAATAGGTAATACTTGTAAATATCTATGCACCAAAAACAGGAGCACCCAACTATGTAAGATCCATCTTAATGGACATGAAAAATTCAATATCAAAGACCACAGTCTTAACAGGAGACCTTAAAAAACCTTATCGCAGAAAGATAGATCAATCAGACAAAAAATTAGCAAAGAATTAGCAGAACTGAACCAGAGCTTGGAACAAATGGACATGGTGGACATATATAGAATGATCCACCCAACCACAGCTGAATACACATTTTTTTTTCAGCTGCACGAGGGCAGTTCTCTAAAATATACCACATACTAGTGTATAAGTCATGCTTAAGTATATTCAGGAAAACAGAAATTATGCCATGCATATTATCTGACCACAATGCAATGAAACTAGAACTAAATGACAAAAGAAACAGAAAATCCTGCTAAATACATGGAAATTAAGCAACACCTTACTCAGCAATAAATGTGTCACAGATGAAATTAAGAAGAAATTGAACAATATCTACAATTCAAGGAAAATTCAACCACAACTTATTGGAATTGATGGGATGTGATGAAAGCGATTATCAAAGGGAAAATCATAGCTATGAACTCACACATTAGGAAAACAACAGGAACAAATAAACACCCTAATGTTGCACCTCCGACATCTAGAAAAGAAAGAGCAAACCAAACCCAGAGCGCAAAGATGGGAAGAAATCATAAAGATTAGAGAAGAAAATAATTCATTTGAGATGAAGAAAACAGTTCAAAGAATCAATGAATCAAAAACTTGGTTCTTTGAAAGAGTAAATAAAATCAATATGCCCTTACCTACCCTCATCAAAAAGAGAAGGTAAAAATTCAAATACAAGCAATAAGGAATGAAAAGGGTGAAATCACCACAGACTCAGTGGAAATTCAGAAGATTATTAATTACTACTTCGAGAATCTTTATGCTCACAGAATAGAAGACACAGAAGAAATGGACAGATTCCTCGAAAGGTACAAATTACCAAAACAAATCAAGAAAATATAACAAATCTCAATAAGCCAATAACAGCCAACCAAATACAAAACGTAATATAAAGCCTACCAACAAAGAAAAGTCCAGGTCCTGATGGATTCACAGCTGAATTCTACAAGAAATTTATAGAAGATATAATCCTTACACTGCTCAAACTCTTCAATGAAATTGAAAAGGAAGCAGTCTTCCCAAAATCATTACTGGAAGCAAGTATAATACTTATTCCAAAACCAGGGAAAGACACAACCAAAAAGGAGGACTATAGGCCAGTCTCCCTCATGAACATAGACACAAAAATACTCAATAAAATCCTAATAAATAGAATACAGCAAATCATCAAGAACATCATACATCATGAACAGGCAGAATTCATCCCAGGAATGCAAGGATGTTTCAATATTTGAAAATCTATAAATGTAATACACTATATTAATAGACTGAAATCTAAAAACCACATGATCATCTCAATTGATGCAGAGAAAGCTTTTGACAAAATCCAACACTCATTCATGTTCAAAGTCCTACAGAAAATTGGAATAGAAGACCTCTACCTCAAACTGATAGAAGCCATCGATGATAATGCTAATATAATTCTAAATGCAGAAAAAGTGAAATCATTAACTCTAAAATCTTTTACAAGACAAGGATGTCCTCTATCACCACTCCTATTCAATATAGTTTTGGAAGCATTAGCTACAGCCATTAGACAAGAAGGAGAAATAAAAGGAATAGGAATAGGTAAAGAAGAAGTTAAATTATCACTATTTGCAAATGACATGATACTTTACTTGGAAGCCCCCAGAAACTCCACCAAAAGCTTCTAGAATTGATACACAAATTCAGTAGCTAGCAAGATACAATGTCAATACTCAAAAGTCAATGACATTCCTCTATACAGACAACAAACACTCTGAGAGGGAAACTATAGAAATGATACCTTTTACAATAGCACCGTGAAAAATGAAATACCTTGGAATTCACTTAACCAACGAAGTCAAAGATCTTTTCATGGAAAATTACATTATGCTAAGAAAAGAGGTCATAGAGGATTTCAGAAAATGAAAAGGTATTCCCTGCTCCTGGATAGGAAGAACCAACATCTTGCAGATGGTCATACTATCAAAATTGCTGTACAGCGTTAATGCAATCCCTATCAAACTGCCACCAACATACCTACCAGATCTTGAGAAATCATTCCTGAAATTTATTTGGAACCACAAAAGTCCTAGAGTAGCAAAGGTAATCTTGGCCAACAAAGACAAGGCAGCAGGCATCACAATTCCTCACTTGAAATTATACTACAAAGCTAGTAGTATAATTTGTGATACAATTGTATTTGTGATATAATTGTGAGAAAATCAATATGGTACTGACAATGATATAGACCTGAGGATCAATGCAATAGATTTGAAAATGCAGAGGCCTCTATGAGCACACTCAGCCAACTGATCGTCAACAAAGGGGACAATCATGCTTACTGGAAGAAAGATAGCCTGTTTAACAAATGGTGCTGGAAAAACTGGTTTCCTACATGTGAAAACTAAATCTTGACCCAGCTCTATCACCATGCACTAAGCTAAAGTCAAAATGGATTAAAGATCTAAACATTAAAACAGAAACACTCAATCTCCTGGATGAGAAAGTTGGAGGAACTCTTGAAGACATAGGGGTTGGTAAAGTGTTCATGAACAAACATATATTTGAACGGGAAACACTTGAAAGAATTAAGAACTTGGATCAACTCTTATTGAGAAGATTTTGCACATCAAAAGAAATAATCAACAAAGTGAAAAGCCAACCCACACATTTTGAGAAAAATCTTAACTAATAAGCACTCAGACAAAGGTATGCTCTATAGAATTTATAAAGAAGTGAGATATATTAGGCCCCTCAAATTTGAAGACCCATTCCAGAAATGGGCATCTGAGATGGATACACAATTCTCAGAGGTCAAAATTAAAGAAGCAATTAAATATATGGAAAAATGCTCCACATCACTAGCCATCCGTAAAATGCAAGTTAAAACCACACTGAAACACCATCTCTCCCCAGAAAGAATGGCTATCATAAAGAAATCAACCAACAACAAATGTTGGAGAGGTTGTGGGGAAAAGGGAACACTTCTCCACTGCTGGTGGGAATGTAGACTGGTACAATCATTGTGGAGATCAGTGTGGAGACTCCTCAAAAGAGTAGGACTGTAAATCCCATTCAAGCTGACTATCCTCCTACTGGGAATTTTCCCAGAGGAACTGAAAACATCATATCATAGTGATATATGTGTATCTATGTTTATAGCAGCACAATTTGTGATAGCAAAATCTTGGAAACAACCAAGATGCCCATCACATGAGGAATGGTTGAAAAAGATGTGGTATTTTTATACAGTGGAGTATTGCTCAGCTATAAAGAATGATAAACTTGAAGCATTATTTTGAAGTGGATGATAGTTGAACATATACTCATAAGCTAAATAAACAAGATACACATGTGCAAATATTGTATAGTCTCCCTAGTATAAGAAATCAAAATAAGAAATACAAAAATAAAAGTATAACAACAACTAAAAGAATTACGTGAGATAGGGTAAACTTAAAACTGCATATGTTGCAGGGTAATAATCAGCTGCTCTTCTGGATGGTTAACAACCAAAGTTTGCAGATCAAAATTGGACAAATGGAAGGGCTGCAAGATCCGCCAACATTTTAGCCCTAGCGTTTCAATGTCAGTGAAGACTCAGGACATAGGGAATCTGTACTGTAACATCATGGAACTCAGTTTTGCCCCAAATTTTCTGATCAAGAAGATTATGGAGCCACAGAGGAATGTGATCGATGAGGTATAGGGTGCCTAGGGAGAGTCACATGGAGAGAAAACATTCTCTCAGACTCTCACAAAGAGCAAATTGGTCAAGCAATGTCTGTGACTCATGCACATTGCTGACACTGAGAAAGGATCTACAAAGTGAGGTACAGGGCTACAGGATGAACCCTGAGGGAACTTGAGTTACCTCATAAGATGTAAAAGTTACATTTTTTGTGATAAAGGTCTTGGTTTATCTCAGTATTAACCATATAGCGGAAAAATATAAATCAAGGTACATAAAATAAGGCCAGAATAATAAGCTGAGCTGTAAATGGCTCTAGTCAACTACTTCTGTGGATAACCCACTACTATTGTGATATATGTGGACTGCTGGACTGTGTTGGATTGTTTTGCTGAATTCAAGTACGTATAGTATTTAAATGCCAATAAAATACCTATCTCTGACAGGACTATACCTAAAAAGGGGATACAAATGAAGGACCATTCTGTATTTGTATATACAGAACAGTTAGGATAAATATGCAGCTACTTTCATGTAAATCTATGAGAAGAAAGATTTGCACTAATAGTTTTTGACAGGATATGCTGTCTCTTTTTTGTACTATGGATATCCACTAGGAAGAATATAAAAAGTAATAATTATTGAAACTATACTATAATTCAGCTCTAAAAAAAGATAGTTATACAGCTACATTCTCTTAATTCATTGATTAGAGGCATGTGCTCTAATAGTATTTGTAAATAGAATATCATGTATGCACCTTGTACAACAAAAATCCACTATGAAAACAATATGGAATGTATTAATTGTTGATTCTGTCCTACTAAATTGAGTTGAAACTGTCTCTTTGCTATTTTTGTTCAATTAAATAAACAAAAGGAATTAGCATGTATTATGTAGATATGCCAACACCCCATTCATAAGGAAGGTATAATTTGTATTACACATATATACTAATAAGGAGAATGATCTGAAAAAGTGTCTCATGCAATTACAGAAATGAAGAACACAATGTAATGATAGAAACAATGTACACAATAAACACATGATGAAATCACTTCCAAAGCACACTTTTTCCGATTTTATTCCACATTCATGGAAAAAAATGGTAGCAAAATACTGGAGACTTTTGCTAGACCATTATGCCATGGATACACTTCTCTTATTAAAGTTATCCTTACTCTACTACAGCAGAGTTTGAGCTTCCTGACAATATGGCTGAATCTAGTTAAAGTTTCGTTTATCTTGGTACTGACAATGACTACCCCAGTGCTAGGCATATACCAGATACTTAAAAGATGTGTACATTCCGGTTGATTCAGTGAGGTGGTAATACCATTATCTAGTATTGGAGACACTGAACTTGACCATATAGGAATTTTAAACATGTATATGTAGAACTCAGTAATACTGCAATGAAGAATTTAATGACTGTGATTCCTCAATGATTTAATATTCAGGGTAATTTTTCAATTAACTTAATTGATAAATACACTAACATTGAAAAATAGCACATATACAAAATAAGTGATGGTAAGAGATGATCTAGCAACCAAATTAAATATTTTCAAATACAATAATTTTTATTGAGTTTTCAGAAAGGATTATTTCAAGCTCCTTTTGATTATTATTGAATAATTATACTCATGGTTTTAGACTAATTCTACTGTTGTTTTAGTAATCCTTATCATTTGTTAACTCAGTATACTGTGATATCACCTCTGAACCTCAATGAGCAGAGTTTTTTCACAAATGCTTTTTGTGAAATTTCCTTGGGATTTGTAAAAATTGTTCAGTGTTCCCTGATTAAAGGTAGTTATTCCCATTCCAGAAAAATGTAAACTTGTATCTTTAAATTACATTGCCAAATACACCAAGTTGACAGGATTTAAGAGATGTGCATGTGTCACTGAATTTAATCACTGAGCACTGTTTGCTACCAAGAGATTTTTTTCAAGAGATTTTTGACCATAACAAGTTTTTAAATTCTTTTCTTACATCTATACTTGAACCACTTGTTAAAGACAGAAAGCATGAGTAATATTGCTTGTGAAATATATAAAGTTAATGAGGAAATTATGAATAATCACAATTTCACATGTTTTTCTCAAGGTGAACATCAAAATAAACTAATGTGCAAACTGGTCTTCTAAAGATACAAATGTTGAAATTTTTATTGCTTATCATTTTACAAAGGAGAAGATTGTGTCATATCGTTTAAGGAATTTATTCAGAGTCATAAAGACAGTTGGTGAAGAGTTGGAAAATTTAGCTGGCCATGGTGGTGATATGCTTCTAACTCTACCACTTTGGGAGGCTGAGATCCATTGCCATTTGGAACCTCTGGTAAATCAGAAAGATCCATCCTCAGTCAGTCACTATCAATCAACCAATTAATCAATCAATGGCCCAGGGATATAGTTCATTGCAAAGGATCTGGGTTCAATCCCCAGTACAATAAAAGGGGTGAGGATGTGATTCAAAGATTTTGTTGTATGTTTTAATTCTAGTTATTTAGCTGTAGAGTCTTCTAACTGGAGTAATGCACAAAAATAGCTTCTCAGACTATTTTCTTTCGTACTTCTGATGCCCAAGTTCTAGCATACACCAATGAAAGCCAAATCTCATGATGAAACTGTACAACTGTTGCTTAAAGGGTAATGTTGAAGATTAACTTGAAAATTTCAGCTCGAGCTTCTCATTATTTAGCAAGTGAAAAGAAACA
>PVKA01014613.1:0-34720 GCA_004027165.1 Ctenomys sociabilis
GAAGGAAGGAAGGAAGGAAGGAAGGAAGGAAGGAAGGAAGGAAGGAAGGAAGGAAGGAAGGAAGGAAGGAAGGAAGGAAGGAAAAAAGGACAGAAAAAGGGGGAAAGAAAGAGTGCTGGGAAAGGAAAGGGAAGGATATGCCTAAGGAGAGAGAAAAGTAGAAAGGGAGCAGAGAAGGGTGAAAAGGGAAAGAGGACAGAGGAAGAGCAAGAAGCCAAGCTCATCCTTTTTCAGCACTCTATTCTCATGAAACCACAGTAATCCACTGAGAACACTCATGCCCAAATCACCTCGTAAAGGTATTACATCCCAGCACTGTTGCTTTGAGAAGTTTTAAACACATTAAACTCTAAGAGAGGTACATTCAAAACATAGCAAAGGTTCAAATAAATCTTTAATAAAGACTGTCAAATTATTTATCTCTTTCCCAGCCAAGTCTTCTGGAAGGTTTCTCTTACCGTATGGTATATTATGATTTTATGTGAGGCCTCTCAGTTTTAATATAGCTCGCATCTCAGCTACAAGGACAAAAAACATTACTCTTAGTTCCTAGTATTTCTTTCAGTTTCTCTTTCTGTTCCCTGGGCACTGTAAAGCACTTCCATTGTAGCTGCAGCAAAATAGGGCAAGCTCCATATTCATGCATTTCTATCCTTACCCCTACTCCTGTCTCATCCCTGAATGCTTTAAATTTCAATGATTGTAATGTAAGCTGAAATGAATAAGACCATAATGAGTCTACCAGCTACATTTACATTAGACAAGTATACAATTCAATCTACATAAATATTCATGCATTTTTTAAAAAAAGAATGCTAATGCATCACCTAAAGAGACTATCTCAAAAGAGGTATTACAGCATAATGTACCTAACTCTACAGCTAACCTCTCACAACTTACTTACTCTGTTTGGGGTCAGAGAGTTTCTGTAGTTTTGAAGCAAAAAAAGAAATTATAATAGTAGGAACACTTCTAACTAATCTCCATAATGTTCTTGCATTTAGCACCTGAGCATACTTTTCTGCTTTTGAAATGAGGCATTTGCTCTCAAAAGACTTTCAACAATTATGAACATGTCTTTTAACTTTTGAATATTTAGATGACTAATCTATTCAAGGAATATCATTACCAACAATAAATCAGGTTTTTGGTAACTATGCAGTGCAAAGAATAAGTAAACCAAAGTCATCGCCATTAGAGAGCAGGGACATATAATTCAGTCCTAAAATTTTAATTAAAACTAGCTTCCAAGAGTAAATTGCAATACTTATATTTTTAAATAATCAGAATATAAAACTCTGAGCCATAGCAAACTAACTAGAGATTCAAGCACAAGGCTATGTCAAGTTCTTTGAAATGTATCAAAGGTCAGCTCTGAGAAAATGTACATACTAAGAGAAAAACTACCAATGTTCTCTTTCAATTTATGTAATTTCATTAAATAATTTATAATATATAGCAATAAGATTGCCAAAAATTACCTTAACAACTTTTGGGTAGCTATTAATATTTTGAAGCAATTCTGTAATTCTAGGTTGAAAAATTTATCTCCTACATCCAAAATATTTATCAAGATCCATTATTTTAAATGCATTTTTCATCCCAACATTCTTAAATCACCTACTTACAACTCTGGTTTGTGATGCTATGAGAGTTTTCCTGTCCAAAATATCAAAGTCAGTAAGTGCTGTCAGATTTCTGTTCTTAAAGTGGGCTTTCAGCCTTGTTGCTATAAACTGTTTCAAAGTTAATGAAAGAAAGAAAACTTAATGGGCGTGAAATGACAGTAGAATCACTTCTCAGCCTTTTGGCTAAGATCAAGTGTGAAATGACAGTGGAAAATGCACTACCCTTTTTCTCTAATGTTGCACTTTAAATTAATGTATATAAGAAACGCTGTACTACATGCATTTTTGAACTAAAGGCACAAATAGCTCCAAAACTGTATCAGGGGACATTCTGCTCTGAGCAGCTTCCAAATCACCCTCTGGAAAAGACACATGCTTACCTGCTCCCACCACTCAGCCCAAGTGATTGGCCCAAGTATGAACTCTTCAGTTCTGCTGGACGAGCTCTTCTTGAATTTTTGGGGATGGAAATTGATAAATGTAAGTCAGCCTCTTGTGTTGGTGAAAGACATAATGAGAAAAATTCATGAACAGCAGATGGCTCTTATTAAAGTCTCTTGGTGTAGTAAACTAGAAATGGAGATGGTACACAGAACATCAAAGACAAATCAGGTCACATCTTGGTGGCATTAGTCTCTAGTTACAGTTGCTTGTGAGAACCAGTTGCTTCTATAAACTTAAGTGTGAAACTTTTCTAGGTTTCAAAATTAAACTTTGAGTTTGATTTTGGTCCAATTTATAATACAAAGAGTCCTTAATATTGGAATTATCACACTAAGGAACATGCCTTCAGATGTAGGTTATACAATTTGATATGGCTGAATGCTAAACAGGGTCAAAATGAGTTTCTTAGATCTTTTGCAAATGGAAAGTGGACGAAGAGATGGAGGAGAGGGAGGGGTGGGGATACAAAAAGCATCATGATGCACTTTGTACATGTGCCAGCTACCCCCAGTGATGCAGTCTTCACATACTGCAAACAGGGGAATATTTTTTTTAAGTTTAAAGGCTAGAGTTTTGAAATCGAGGATTCAGTATACACACTTTCATTAGTGTACATACTTTTTGAAAAGTGGCAAAACAGTTGTTTAATTTGCTGTCTATGTTGGGCTCAGATAAAGTCATCATGGAAACTCATCGTGTGACAGGAAAATGCCTTCATGGACCTCACCAGGTGACAGCTACTTCCTTCAATATGCATAAGAACTGGGCACAGGAGAGACATGCTCGCGCTAATGCTGACAGGAAACAAGAAGTCCAGTGGTATAGCTTTGTTTAAGACAATTCCCCCACAAACTCAGTAACATAAGACATCTGAAGATCAGGTAAAGTGGCTTGATAAATTCCAACAAACTCCATTTCACCATGTCTCAATGACTTTTCTCTCATTGTTGGGACAAAATATCCAACACCCAAAATTAGAGAAAGAAAGGGTTATTTAGCTCACAGATAGTGGACATTTCAGTCCATACTCGGTGGGCTCTCGGGCAGAGTGGAACGTGACAGAGGGCAGCAGTTTATGGTGGCAGAAAAGAGGAAATCAGTGTAGAAATTTCTTCAGAAGCTAGGATTGAAAGATTCCATTCAAACCAGCTATTGTCCACAGGGATAAATGTGCACCCATTTATAGCAGCTCAATGTGTCATTGCTAAGTCCTGGAAACAACAGACACAAAGATGTGGTACTTTTATACAATGGAGTATTATTCAGCAATAAAACAGGATAAATTTGAGTCTTTTGTCAGTAAATTGATGCAACTAGAGAACATGCTCTTAAGTGAAATAAATCAGATCTGCATGTGCAAACATTGTGTTGTCTCCTTAGTATGAGACTTGAAAGAGGAGAACGGAATCTGAAGGGTGAAATAGATACTGGGAAAAGGGAAGGAATTTATTCAAAAGGAAAAAGTTACTGAGTCAAGGAGAAGGACAGGAGAGGAAGTGAGGGAAAGAGATTTATCTATGTACATAAACAGGTTCTTTAAACAACTGTACTGTGTATTTCTGCTGGTTTATGGAAAGAAGCGGTTAATGCTTCGATTTGCTTCATCTTTTTTCAATTGTTCATACTTTTTCTGTTCTACATTTCTTATACATTTCTCTGTTTTTCTTTCTTCTTCCAATTTTACATGCATATAACAGGTAATATGAATAACTGGTTGAAGGACAACACTATATTACAACAAATATTGTGAAATTCATATTACTTTGTTAAGTGAAAATCTGTATCACTTATAATTTTCTCTATTTCAGTTCTAATTTATACTCTCATTAAAAAATAAGAATATAAAAATAATTTAGAAAGAAAAAAGAACAGCAGCAAGAACAAAAACGGAGCAGCAGCAGCAGCCACACTATCAAACCTCTCTCCTTTTCTTATATTGCATTCAGGCTATTCATCCCAGGTTAGGCGTGGCACGCATGTCCATAATCCTAGCAGCCCTCCCATGCCTAATCCCAGCGCTGGGTCATGAATTAATTGCAAATTCTTGAAACCAACCCCAATGACTACATTTGGGGGACATCTAGGTACAAATGATAACACACTCTAAAAAAGTGCCCTAAGAGGCACAGCACCAGCTCCTAGGCATCGAAATAGGTATATTGCAGAGGACCACGTACAACACAATACACATGTGTATGTAAAATATTAATTATGAAATTTCAGTGATGATGCATGCAAGTTAAGTGCCATTGTACTTAGGTTTAAAACTGGGGTTGTTATTTATAATAGACAGTGAATCCAAGTTGTTATTTTAATATTTTACTCACAATGCAAAGAAGCAAATAATAGCCTCATTAAAAGTTGAGAGATCATAGAATAAAGAAAAAGGTTTTCTATTTTTGAAATCTTAATAGAAATTTTTCCTGACTTGCAAATAAATTGCCCCATATCTCTGCTTTGGATTATGCCAAACAGTTGGATAAGTAGCTCTGGTAGTAGGTTAAAGGCTGAACTGCGACTGGTGCCCAGGCTCCACAGCGTTCCCAGGTCCTGCCTTCTCCTGTCCTTCTGAGCTCCCCTGTCCTCAATGTCCCACAATCTCAGCATGTGGAACATTGAGGACATTACATCTTCTTGGTTGAGCTATTACGTCTTCTTGGTTGAGCTATTACATCTTCTTGGTTGAGCTATTACGTCTTCTTGGTTGAGCTATTACATCTTCTTGGTTGAGCTATTACATCTTCTTGGTTGAGCTATTACATCTTCTTGGTTGAGCTATTCTCTCAAAAGCAGCAATCTAACTATCACAAGTTCAATTACTTCTCTTACTTAAAGCACAAATTCAATTTCAGTTTAATGCCTAAATTTGAAGTGCTTTGATATCTCAGTTGTGTATGTCAAAAAGATCTATAATTACTCAGAATAAAAAATTGTATGGGTTCATTGTCCAAACCCATAAAAATATAGTATGATCCTGATCTTTTCAGGAAATGTAAGTTTATTCTAAAACTTTGCAGTGCTGCCCTTTCCTTTATAATCTATACTTTCCATGACTTTCCAGTATGGATATTAAAAGAATTCGGGATTGTGACAGCTGAGTTTTGAAAATAATTTTTATCAGTTTAAGTGCTGTTGTACATTAAAACAATTTGTATCCCTGATACAAATAAGCCAGATGGCTGTGGTTCTGCTCTCTATAAATTACACTGTGGGCTGGGGAGATGGCTCAGTGGAATAAGCATTTCCCTGGCAAGTGCAAAAGGCTGAGTTCAATCCCCGGTTCCTCCAAAAAAATAAATAAATAAATAAACAGGTAAATGAAGTACATTATATGGACCTTTCTTCATTCAACACTCTGAGGCCCTGACTTGCTCCTAAATAATCAAGGCCTCATATAGTGGAAAATTTAAATTTCATATTAACATTGTACTCTGCTAATATGCAAAATTCACTTACCAGAAAGCAGTTCCCTTGTTAGAAATTCTTCTGACCAGTACTATTCTGCTCTCCACATCTATTAGCTTGTTCATCCAAAACTGAGATCATGTAGTCTTATCTTTCTGAGCCTGGTTCATTTAATTTATTATTATAGTCTCCAGTTTCATGTATACTGTCACAAGAATATGGGATATGCTAGTGACATATCCCTCATAGAGTACAAACTATCCCTGATAAGGTTAGATTCTGTGAATCTAATACGTAGTCTCATAACTATAGTTCATATTATTATTTGTTTTACACTAGCTCTAGGAGCATATTTTAATCCTTCCATAAAAACTGGCTTGGGGGAGTGCAGTATGGTGATAAATATGTTAAATACATTGTGAAAGGCAATGTACAATGTATCTGTACATCACATCTTCATGCTTAATTCTTCACAAATAATAATAGGAGGTAAGCACTCCCTCTGAAGAATAAAAGGCCTTTTCACTCCAAGGAGTAGGATAATAGAGTTACTGATTAAAGATTGCGTGGAAGAATTCTTACAATATGAGTAAAGTTCTTTGATCCATCTCAACATTGGTCTAGGCATCTCTCAAACTGTCTTCACTCTTCTATCATGAGACAGTGTAGAACTTCCCTGCATTTCTGTGCAAGTACCAATAATGTCTTATGTGCAAGGAACCATCTTTGATTTTGAAGAGAAGTAATGCAAAAGGCCATAATCTGAGTGAAAAGCTGGTGGGTGATGTTTTTCCAGATTAACATCAGTAATAACTGTCTTGCATTTCTTAGAAATCTTTCAATTATTGCATATAGTGAAGTAGATAGAATGTCAGCCAAGTAATAAAGATTATTTTTGCTATCAAATAAGAATACTTCAATTCATTTGTTCTTACAGAAGTTTTTCTTTAACATCTTTGTCTATCACTGTCATGGGTTATATCAAAAATATTCCCCCAGGGCTGGCCAAAAAGCTCAGCAAATTGAAGTGCCTGCAAGCAGGCACAGAGGCTGGTCAATCCCAAAGCTTACCATACCAGCCCCACCCCTGCGGCCTGCCAAGATGGCAATTGAAACTGGGAGTGGTGGCGTGCCTGTAATCCCAGCCCTTGGGAGGCTGTAAACAGGAGAATCACTACAAGTCCAATCTAGTAGTGAGACACTAAACATACTGTAGACCCTTCCCTAAAAATTAAAAAAAAAAAAATTCTCCAAAAGACTCACATTTTTAGAGATGGACCTTAGTAAGAAAAGACAACTCACTAGAGGTGCAACTTGGAAGCCTATCATCTCAGTCACGTTTTTATTGTTGTGTCATAATACCTGATGCTTACAGTTTAAAGGAGAATAGGTTTATTTCCATTCTGATGACTAGTCCAAGCTGGTGAGCTCTAAGGCAGGACTGTATGGTGGAAGGAATTGTAGAAGGAAAGCTGTGCATGTCATGGTGACCAGGTAACAGGGAAAGAGGAAAGCAGCCAGAAAGGGAGGTATGGCTTTGCTGGTCGCAGCCATAGCGACCCTCCTCTTCTCTCCAAGCCCGACTTCCAACATCACATTTAGCTGTAGCACACGCATGATTCAATCACCTTCAGAAAACCTCATCTGTTAGCACATGACATTGGGGATAGACATCTAGAAATAAATTATAATAACATTTTCTCCAGGCCCCCAAAAGGGTCATCTACCTTTTTTCATGCAAAAAAAATTCATTCATCTATAAAATTTTAACATTTTCAGGACTGCTGAAAAGTTCAAGTAAATTATCCTCTGAGGTTTGAAACTCTAAGCTGTGAGACCCAATAAAAATAAAAAAATAAAGATAAACACTTTTGCCAAACAATGACACAAGGCAAACATCCCCATTCAGAAAAAAAAAGTGAGTGGAAACAAGTGGAGCCAGCATAAAACCAAAATCCATTCAATAAATATTAAGTCATCTATCTCCAGGTCCAGTGTCCAATGCAAGAATGGGAACTCCAAAGGGTTTGGAGGGCCCCACTCCTATGGCGTTGTGAGTTGCACTTCTCATGCCTTTAATCTTGGGGAAGCTTTGTTCCAGGTACCCTTCCTCAGACACATTCCTTCCTTCTGCAAATTCCAGGAATCTCCACTGTACTTTGGCTTTACTCTCATAGCCTCATGCGTTGCTCTCTCAGGGTACATTACCTATATTTCTTCTGAAATCTAGATGGAAGCCTCCCTGAGCCCATAATTCTTGTATTCTACATGCCTATAAAACCAACATCAAGTGGGTAATAGCAAGTTCTGCTAGGAGTTCAAGCAGTAGCCAGGTCTACTTGGATCATGGCTATAGAAGTTACTGAGTACAGAGGCTGCAGAGGCCTCTGACTGAATTCTGGAAAATATTTCCCTCTTAAGCCCAGAAGGAACAGAAGCCATGGAAACCTTTTCTCGAAGCAAAGTGTTTTACTTTTTCAGGGTGAAGACCAGGTCTTTGTATCTCTGAAGTTACCCTCAAATTCTTCTTTTCTTCAAAAAAAATTTTTTGGTGGATTCAGGGATTGAACTCAGGCCCTTGTGCTTGGCAGCAAAGCACTTACTCCACTGAGCCATCTCCCAAGCCCCAGTTTCGTTATTATTTTTTTAAATGTTTTTTTTTTTTGCTTCTGCTTATCAGAATAAAAGTAAAAGCAGCAATTAGTATACATAACACAGCTTGAGCATTGAGCTATCTTCAAATTTTCCCTACTACCCTTAATCTCAATTGCTTGCAAAAATCTCAAGACATAAGCATAGTCAGAGCATAGCAGGAATGGCCTGGGGTCCAACTACCAATAGAATCCTTAGTCCAAAATGAAAACTCCTAAGTCTGAGTTTTACAATCTCATTTTTGTTTTCATTCTGATCTTTTTAACTCTGAACAGAATCTTCTCTCAAGCATGGCTCAGAGAATTCCAGGGCTTCTGTAACCAACCTCTCTAAAACTCTCTAAATTCCCCCTGCAGACTAGTTCCAAAGCCATCTAAACAGCATGGCTGTTTATAGTCAGAGTAATGATCCTATTTCTCTGGTACCAAAATCATCAGTCTTAATTACTTTTTCATTGGTGAGAAACAATGCTAGACACACATTTTTTCCTTTATTTTATTTTATTGAGAAACAATAGCAATGAGACAGTTTCAAAACTGATTAATAGGACAATTTCAACAATTAATAAATATATTGTTCATTGTTATCTTCTTGGTGATTATCCATAGTACAAGAAGCAGACAAGATATCCTGTCCAAACACAATTACTAAAATTCTTTCTACTCATTGAATTAAGCGAGAGTAGCTATATACCTGACTATTCTGTATGTGCAGATACAAAATGGTCCTTCCTTTGTATCCTTTTGTGTTTAGTCCTGTCAGATGCATATTCCATTGGCATCTAAATACTGTAGGTGCGTGAATTCATCCCAACAATCCAACACAGTCCAGTAGTCCACAATAGCAGTGGGTTACCTGCAGGACATCCATAATTTAATAGAGCAGGTTTTATTTTGGCTCACATTTCAGTCCATATTGAGCATTTCCAAGGTAGGAAGACATGGGGAAGGAACTGTGGGAGGGAAGCTTTCGCATCATCGCAGTCAGGAAGCAGAGAGAATATAAAAGAGCAGGAAGGAAAACATGCCCTTCTAGGTGAACCACCAATGAATCTCCACTAGCAGCCCCTGTGTCTTCACAAAAAGTCAACTCTAACACTGCCATAATTTAACGTACTCCCCAATGTCACAGTTATAAGTACCTGAGCTCTTGGTAGACAATTAGGAATAGACTGTACTGGGTATCTTTTTGACCTCAGCCTCTCCCTCTTCTCTGCTTCCCACAGCAGCTTTCCCCTGCCAGGCCCTTCTCCCATGCCATTTCTGCATTATATCCAGCTTACCATGGACTGAGCCCACTGAAACTGTAAGCAAAGATTGACTTCACTTGCTCATGTGGTAGATGTCAACTGTTTTGTCTCAGTAATGGAAAATTCACAAATATAATCCCTGCCAACCTGACCATTTTTAATTCAAAAATTGTATTAGTCTAACCTAGATTTTCAGGGATTTGTTGATAAAATATACAGTAGTTCCCTCTTATCCTTTGACACACATCCAAAACAATCCACAGATGTCTAAAACTGAACTCTGTACCAATTCCCTGTATATAATTTTTTTTCTATTCAGAACAACTACAATAAGGTTCATATTATAAATCAAGCACAGTAAGAGATTAGCAACACTAACCAATAATAAAATATAATAATTACAGTAATATGCAGTAATAAAAGTTATTTGAATTCATAAATTATTTCTGGAATTTTCCAATTTTTTATTTCACTTTATCCCTGATAGTTCTTTTGGAATTTTTTTTGAGCCAGGGTTTCATTATGTAGTTTAAGCTAGATTTGAACTCACTTTGTAACCTAGGCTGACCTCAAACACAGCAATCCTCTTGCCTCAACCTCCCAAGGGCTGGGGTTACAAGCATATGTCACCACATCTGGCTCTAATTAATTTTTTCAGCCACAGTTGACCATGATAACTGAAATTTCAAAAGCAAAAGCAAAGATAATAGGGAACATTGCAAATAAAAGGATTTTATTGCTTCATATGTTTTCTACATGATTGCAAATAATAAGTATCAATCTAGTTGAGTGTATATGCCTAAGAACTAAAGTTTTCTGGTTTCATTATCTTTAAAGTACTCAATAGATGTATAATAACTTTTGAAAAGTAATTCAAATAGAATATTACCAAGTTTCAATTTCTAATAGGGCCTGATCATATAAAAGGATATTAAAAATGATTATTTGAACAAGGTAACACAGACTCTATTAAATCAACTAAAGCAGAATAACCTGAAATACATTTATTTCATATACCAATGGCACTATTTTTCAAGTGAAACAGTTTTTGAACCAATAGTTTTGCTCAGTTATCTATATGAGAAATAAAATGTCTCTTTTTCAAACTATGAAGAAATGCAAATGGTTCTAAGCAAATTACAAGTATGGTTAATGTTGGGGGCCTGCCTGTTAGCTCAGTTGTTTAAGCGCCTCCTTATGTAAACGCAGTCAGACTCAGGATACCTCGGTTCAGATCCCCAGCTGCACATGCCTTGCCAGACCAGCCATTAAGGCATCTGTGCCAGCCAAAAGAAAAACAAACAAGTAAAATGATAAACTTTCATTAAAAATGCAGAAGAATGAAAACAGTGTAGAAGAATATTTTCAAACACACTAATTTTAAAACTGAGTGAAAAGTTAGCCCATGTGTAATGAAATATATTTGCAATATATTTATCCAATATAAGATATGTATCCAAAAATAAAAAGAACTATATACCAATAAAGGTGAATTCAATTAAATGAAGAAAGTTATTGACATGAATATTTTATCATCATTATTATTATTACTATCTTATGTATTTGGTTGTTACAGAATCTCACTGTGAGGTCAGAACGGTGGTGATCCTCCTGCTTTTTTATCATTATTAATTTTTTACATGAGTATTTAAGGTACATAATTTAGGCATCATGATGATAAAAACTACAAGCACAAAGTAGCACACTCTGTACCCTCAAAAGAACCCAGTGCTGGCAAGAATGCAACTTACTCTGCCATGCACTCAGAGTGGGAGCACAAATGGAAGCGAACACATTGAGGCTCTCTGGCAGTGTTTATTAAGCTAGACATATGTATTTCATATGACCCTATACACACAAAATATGTTTATACATATGTTTACCAGAAGACCAAGAAAGGAATGTTGGAAGCAACAATTTAACAGACAAAACTGGGATTTAGCCAAAAGTACATCAAGAATGGAATGAAAAATAAATTATGCTGTATTCACATAAAGAGCATCATACGTTTCAATGATACCATATATAAGAGGAATATATACAGTTATGCACAATGACACAGATAAACGTCTGTATAAACCTAAACGAAAGATGCTAGATACAGAAGAATACAAGAACTTCATTTGCAAGAAGTTGTTGACTATTTCTTATTCTGACTGTTTGAGTGTTTAGGTGTCTGTGTTCATTATGAAAAAAATATCCAACTGAATTTAATGTATAGACTTCTTATAGTTTGGACTCAAATGAAACATTTATTTTATTTTATTTTACTGAGAAATAGCAATGAAACAATTTCAAAACTGATTAATAGAACAGTTTCAATAATTAATATATTGTACATTGTTATCTTCTTAGTGGTTATTTATAGTACAAAATATAGATAAAATATCCTGTCCAAACACTATTAGTACAAACCTTTAAGCAAAAGTAGCTGCATATCTATCCTAACTATTCTGCATATACAGATGCAAAATGGTCTTTCCTTTGTATTCTGTTTTTGTTGAGTCCTGTCAGAAATGGGTGTTCCATTGGCATCTAAATACTATAAGTGCATTAATTCAGCTAAACAATCCAACACAGTCCATCAATCCACAATAGTAGTGGGTTATCCACAGAAATTGTTGACTTGAGCCTTTCACAGCTCAGCATATGAATATGGCTTTCCTTTATATACCTCGTTTTTATACTTTTCTGCTGGATGGTTAAGACCAAGATAAAGCAAGACCTATATAACAAGAGAGGTAACTTTTGTATCTGATAAAGTTAGTCAAGTTCCCTCAAGATTTATCCTGTAACCCGGTACCACAGTTTGTAGATCCTTTGTCAGTGTCAGCTATGTCACAGCCATTTCTTGACCAATTTGCCCTCTGTGAAAGCCTGAAAGAATATTTTCTCTCCATGTGACTCTCCTTAGGCACACTCTATGTCATCAGTCACATTGCTCTGTGGCCCCATAGTCTCCTTGATCAGAAAACTTGGGACACAACTGAGTTACATGATGTTACAGTACAGGTTCTCCTATGTCCTGAGTCTTCACTGACCTTGAAAGGCTATGGTCAAAATGTTGGCTGTCCTTGCAGCCCTTCTTTTTCTCTAATTTTTGTTCAGCAAACTTAAGTTGTTAAGCTACATAAGGGAAGTTTATTATTACCCTACAAGATATGCAGTTGGGTTTAACTTCACTATCTGTCTGAATATCAAACATCTTAGGCCTAACATGGAGCAGGTATTTTCCATCAAGTATTGACATGTTAAACATTAAGTCCCTACAGAATATGGAGATAAAAATGAAAACTATTTAAAGAATATGAACAAACAATTACATATTTTCACTCAGAAATTTAGAAATCTAGCCATATACAGTATTGTAGCAGGATAATCCTGTGACTTTTTTTTTCTTTTTCATGTGTCTTTTTTCATCTATCACCCCCCAAAAATTTAAATTTTGCTTAAGAGACAATATGGTAATAATTGGCATGTCATGACAGGAATTATGTATTTAGAAGACCAGAATGACAGGCATTCCAAGCCTGACCCTTCTATTACACATTGCTACCTTCAGTTGTTTGGTTCACAGGTATCAGCATGTGAATATACATGCTGATAGTTAGGGTGAGAATCCTGCCAATTAACTGCTAGTTTCAAAAACCTGCTGATGTTTCTTCAAATGAAACATTTAAACATCTTCCAAATGGATATTTTCTGTGTTACTTTTCTGTCTTTGTTGAAATAAAATACTCAACACCCAAAGTGAAGGGGAGGAAGGTTTAATTTATCTCAACTTACAGAGGTTTCAGTCCATAATCGTCTGACTCCAAGGCAGAGTGGCAGCAGCTCATGGTGAAAACAGCAAAAGCAACAAGCAGGAGAGCAGAGGGAAACGCACCTCTTGTGCCCCTCTTACCTTACCCGGACTGCTGGAGCTAGGTGGTAACGGTCCAGTCAGTCGATGGATCCAGCAATCACCCAGGCTTTGTCCCAGCACCCTTAATCCTAGCATTGCCCTAAAACTCACTCAAAAACTCTAGATTCAGCTACCTCTGAAAAAGCCTGCCCCCATGACTGCATGTGGCTTTGGGGGGAGACATCTAGGCACAAACCACAGCCTTTTGCCCCTAGCCCCCCCAAAACTCATACACATCCCTTTATGGAAAAGGCATTCACTCCATCTTCAAGAATTGCCAAAGTCCTAACTGATTCACCATTGCTCAAAAACTCAAGTTCTAAATCTCTTCTGAAATTTAAGGCAAATTCTTAGCTGTGTGCCCCTATATAAATGAAAAGAAAGCTAAGCATTTCCAACATGCAATGGCACAAGATAGACGTACCTATTCCAAAAACTACAAACAGATGGGTACAAACGAATGGGACCAAAGAAAATCCAAAACCCAGCAGGGCAAACATTAAATTCTGTAGTGCCACGTGTCACATCTGAGATCATCTGTGGCAAGATGTGAGCAACAGAGTGCTTTGGTGGTTCCACTTGTGTGGTACTTTCAGTGGTTGTAGTTCCCATGGCTTCCCTTGGGCCAACTCTGCTACTACCTTGCAGGTTTTCTAAGATGATCCACATTCCTGGCTTCTCCAAACGTCTGGGGTCCCCATTCCTCCTTTGGCTTCACAGTCATAGCTTTAAACACTGCTTTCTCAGCCACACACTCCCTCCCCTCCCATGACTTCTGAAACCAGGGTGGAAGCCTTCTTAACCCCACAATTCTTCCATTCCGAATGCATCTAAAACCAGTGCTATGTGGATGATGCCAAGCTCTGCTGGAAGCAGGAGCAGTAGCCAGGCCTTGATCTATTTTGGCTATAGAGATTAACTACCTGGATCATTGAGTATTCTTAATGTGATTATGATAAAGAAATTCTCTATGTAACTACTGTGCTGGAACATGGCATCCTGCAGCTTTCTTCTCAAAGCAAAGTCTTTCGCTTTTGTGATTTTGAGACTGCAAAGGGTGAACCCCTGCTTCTTCTTATGATGTCCTCAGGCCATCTTTTTTATTCTCCTGTTTCCTTTTTAGTAATCAAGATCTGCTCTGTTCTATCTTTACTGCCCACCACTTTACTGGGGCTTCCTCTCTGCCCAAACTCAAAATGTTTAAAATCATTCGGCTGGCTTCTTTGATTTTCAAAATAGGTCTGGCTAAAATTTCACATCAGCAG
Source organism: Ctenomys sociabilis (assembly GCA_004027165.1). Classification (NCBI taxonomy): domain Eukaryota; kingdom Metazoa; phylum Chordata; class Mammalia; order Rodentia; family Ctenomyidae; genus Ctenomys; species Ctenomys sociabilis. The sequence goes on from PVKA01014613.1 coordinate 14,548, forward strand.
CCATGCCACAGCCTCAAGACTTAACTGTCTTAAATTCTTCTGCAATATTAATTAGTCTGCTTCCCTTCATCTAAGTCTCAGCCAAAGTCTCTGAACACAAGCAAAAAGTAGACAAACTTTCTGCTAAGCCATAATACACATTACCTGGAGTCCAATAACCACTGCAGTTCTTCTTCCCAGGAGAAACATCCAGAGCATCTTTTTCTATCAGCTTTCTCGTCTTTTGAGCTCTGACAAGAAACTCAGACTCAGAACAGCCTAAGGTATTCCAGCTCTTCTTTTTCAGCCAATTATCTCTTAACCTTTCCAAACTCTTCCATGAAGCATTCTCAAAGGCTCCCGGCCCACATGGCCAGGTAGCCACAGCAGGAGCCACTTCTCTGGTATCAAATTCTGTCAAAGTTAACTTTTTCGATTGCTGAAACAAAATACCTGACATCAAAAGTTAAAGGGGGAAATATCTCTTTAGCTCACATTTTTTAGAGGCTTTAGCCCACATTCCCTAGCTCAAAAGCAGGGTGGTGCATAGCCGAGGGGCCACAGTTCATGGTGGCTGGGGCAGTGGAAGACACCAAAAGTGGCAAAGTCAAGTAGTAAACAAGTCTCTTTCTGAAACTTTTGCTTTATCTAGACTGCTGGGATTATGGTGATACCAATCTAATCAGTGATATGATGCAGCAATCACCCAGCTGTAATCCCAATACTCTTACTCCCAGCATTTGCACTAAGAATCACTCAACTTTAGACTCAATTTTATATAACATAATCTCTATGTAAAGAAGGGTAAATGGGAGTGTGTTTGAGCAAAGGAGCTGCGTTTCTGTGGCTCACAGCACAGCCCACAAGTGGCCATTATCTTTACTTAAAATTATTAATTTAGAGAAATCAATCCACATTTCTATCTTCACTTCTTACTTCTGCAAAGTTAAAAGGCTCATTGCACTGGAAATATGGACATTTTATTTTATTTTGTTCAATCTACTTTCCCTATTCTGGATATCAGCTTCTATTCTTTGCAATTAAACTTTTTATGCATTTAGTACATTGTCTACAGGATCTAACTACACAGATTAGACTCATAGTGATCCTCCTGTTTTCAGCCTCCCAAATGCTGGAATTACGGGCAGGAGCCACTATGCCCAGTCTCAATCACTGTCTCCATGTGTGCAATTAAAATTTGAAAGCCATTTTAGGATGAGTCTCTACAGTCAAATGTATTTTTCAAAGTTTGTCATACTTTCAAATTTGAGGGCTTCATGCTAACCTTAGGGTTTTTTTTTTCCAATTTGAGGAGCTTTTGCTGTGAATTGTCTCTTTCTTGTCCACAGGGCCTACCTGTCATGTAGCCATTGCTCATTTTCCATGATGGCGTCCACAACATGACCGCCTACACACTACAGTCTTTCCTGCTCCAAAATTTAATAAAATCTAATCCACAAACTTTGATTCTAGCTAAATTCTTGGAACTTTCTAAAGGCCACGAGAGACCTCTGCCTCTGAGGAAAGCAGGTACCATGAAGAAAGCAGGTACCCTGGTGGTGCCAGAATCTAAACTTATCAATGACTTCTGGTGCCCAGGTCATCTTGGTCAAGTCGTCTCATGAACATCAGGTATGCCATATCCTCCCCTCCCCAGCGCTCAGGGTGGAATTCAGGGCCTCACACATGCAAGGCAAGACCTGTACCAATAAGCTGTAGTCCCATCTTCTATATCATTTCTGATTAATATATTGGTATTAATAACACTAACTTCTATTCAGAACTATGAAAAGTTAAACTAAGTTGACAAACCATCTGAGCTTGAGTAGATCTTGCACAGTGAACCCCTGTCATTTATTCACAATATTAAATGTGTTTCAAAATGCCAACAATGCCCTGTTGAATTCATCCTCATAAAGTAGCCAAATGTCTAACAATATGTCACGATTCTCTGTTCATGTAACACGCACCTGAGACTGTGTAGCTTACAATGAAAAGTGGTTCACTTAATGTACAAATTTTGAAGATGAAAGTTGAAGCCTGGTGTCAGCTCTTGTGCTGAGCTTGCCAGCAGGGTCACAGCATAGCAGTGACTCAGTGGGGGCAGGACATGTAAAACAGAGACAATGTATGGTGAGGCAGAGCACCCAGAGGGCAGGCAGAGGGCAGGCCTATTCTTTTCCTGCTCTGTGTCTCAGGATCTAACCAGGTTCCACCAGAGCCACATTAATCCCTTCTGAGGGTGACACCCCATACAGCTAATTATCTCCTTCTAGATATAACCTTTTAAGGAGTCCCCCACTGACTGCAACACCCTTTTCTAATGGAAGAACAAGATTCTAACATATGAACCCTTGAGGTACTTTGAAATCATATCCAAAACATAGGAGCAATTTATGATATCATATTTATCATATTTTTAAAAGGGCAAAAAGAAAAATAGAAATGATACAAAATTTCATTAAGGTGATAGGAATTCAACAGTGGCTTAGTAAAATTTAGTAATGCATAATGTTATATTCAAATTAGTTTTTAGTTTACCAGATATAAATCTTCTAAAATGGTAAAAAAAAAAAAAAAAAAGTTTTAGGAAATTAAAAAGCAGAAGAAAAAAATTAGTCATTAGGGCCAGGGAGATAGCTCAGTAGAATAAGTGCTTGCCTGGCAAGTGCAGGGTCCTGAGTTCAATCCCTGGTACTGCAAAAAAAAAAAAAAAAAATTAACCATTAACTGCTCCTTTCAACAGACTAGCAGAGACCAGCTATATAATTGTACCCACTATTCATGTATATGCACAGGTATATGTTTTTCCTTTCTTTTTGGTCTTTTCCTCATCCCATTTGCACTTCCCATTGAACAGATTTTCCCTCTTTCACAGTGTCTGTTGTAGCTTTCAGATTTTACTTACTCTTTCAGGTCCTCACACTAGCAAGACAATATGATGTCTGCACGTGGGGGTCTCATTAATTTCACTTATCAATACAGTCTCTAATTGCATCTATTTACCTATAAAAGCCTCAAATTTATCTTTTTTATAGCTCAGTAATACTCCATTGTATAAAAATACCACATCATTTTTATCCATTCCTCAGTTGATGGGCATCTGGGTTGTTGCCAAGATTTATCTAGGACAAATTATGCTGTTGTAAACATAGGTGCACATATATCACTGTGGTATGATGTTTTCATATTTCTTTTTTTTTTTTTTTTTTTGGTTTTTTTGAGACAGGGTCTCACTATGCAGTTCAGGCTGGCCTTAAGCTTACTTTGTGGCTCAGGTTGGTCTCGAGCTCACAACAATCCTCCTGCCTCAGCCTCCCAAGTGCTGGGATTATAGGCATGTGCCACCATGAGATGGCTCAGTGGAATAAGCACTTCCCTGGCAAGTGCAAGGGCCTGAGTTCAATCCCAGTTCTGAAAAAATATAGATAGATAGATAGATAGATAGATAGATAGATAGATAGATATACATATAGATATATATAGTGTATTTAGCACAGGGTCTCACTACATAGATCAGACTCATGGTGATCTGCCTGTGTTCAGCCTCCCAGGAGCTAGGATTACAGGCACTTACCACCACTCCCAGTCTCAATCACTGTCTTATTGCATCCTAGGGGTGAGGCCTAAGCAGGTGCTTTAATACTGTTTTCATATTTTTAAATTAATCTTTAACTATAAATTTTGGCCAAGGAGATAGCTCGGCATTCAGAGAGCCTGCCAGGGAAGCACAAGGACTTGAGGTCCATCCCTGGTACCACATACTGTACTTGATGGTACACGCCTCTTATCCTAGCACTGGGAAAGCTGAGACAGGAGGATTACTACAAGTTCAAGCTGTGTAGTATGACCCTGTACCAAATAAATAGCAGCTTAAAAACAAAAAAATGTGATAGTGCTTGATGAGACCCACGCAATGGTCTACAGGTCGTCATAGCTGCAGTCAGTGTGGCATGCGGACCCAAGACCTGCTAGGAGCCACTCCTGGACTGACTTCTGTCTTCTGTCCCCTGGTTAAGCATGAACATTCTCATTCATTTTGCAAACCAAGCCTTCCCCAGTCAGTGCCTGTTAGCTACCACTCCATACTGCCCATGTAAATTCTACCTCTAGTCCAACTGGATAAAAAGCCCTGCTCTCAGTCTCCTGCCTGAGGGACCTGGCTTTTCTTTGGCAGCCCTCCCACACCCAGCACTAAACGGTCTTGTTTCTCTTCCACACCAGAGGAAGGAATCTTACAGTGCTCAGGGTCCATTACCAATCTCAGATTTTCAAAGGAAAAGTAACAGCTGTCAAGACAGCATAGATATACAGCTACTTTCTTTTAGTTCAGTGAGAAGAAAGATTTGTACTAACAGTGGTTAGACAAGATATCATGTCTGCATCTGGTACTATGAATAACTACTATGAAGACAACAATATGCAGTGTATTAATTATTATAACTGTTCTACTAACTTGTTTTGAAACTGTCTCATTGCTATTTCTTCCTCAATAAAATTAATATTAAACACAAAATTGCCCAGGAACCTCAAGGTAAGTTTCTCAGTCACTGGGACAAATGAACGCAGTATTGCACCCTCTACATTCATAGTAGAAAAGTGAGTATTCAGGGAGTCCTAGGTTTCTTCCATGTTAGTTACATAAATCCCTGGAAATCCACTATTAAGCCAGTTGCCCTGTGATTAAAAACAGAATTAGATTTCTTTTAGATAGAAGACAGATTCAAAAGATGAATCTTTTGAGTATTGGCTACTCAATTCTAGATGATGAATATACAGATATAAATAAAACAAAGAAAAATCCCTACAGATTCAAGGAAGAGGTACTCAAAAAGCAGAGAAGTCAATAGTATCTCGGCAAATATAAGTACCATGAAGAAAAGTGCAAGCAAGAAAAGGAGCACGGTAGCAGCTACAGAAGGAAGCTTACTTTCTCTTAGTTCAATGAGAAGAAAGATTTGTACTAATAGTGGTTAGACAAGATACCATGTCTGCATCTTATAGATGTGCCCGAGAAGGCCCAATGAAGAGATGGCAAGTCACACTGTCAGGCTGAGGAGAGGGATTCTTCCAAGTGTGAGGGAAGAGCATGCCCAGCAGGCCAGAGCAAGGAAGGACCAAGTGCCAGGTGCAGAATAAGTCAGAGGAATTCTAACTGAGCTCTAGCATGAGCCTTGGTGGTTCCATACAATATTCAATTTTGTATCATAACAAAGATATTGGATGCACTGTTCTCTGCTTTGCCTTCCAGTTTCCCCAGGCCATGTGCACACACACACACACACACACACACACACACACACACACACACCAAAACTAAAACTCCATCCCTTAATTCTTCTCAATAAATCTTTTATAAATTGTTGTACACATCCACATCACTGGTGCTGGCTGTGCTGGTGTTTCTTTAAGTAATGATCTCTAGAGCATCTCCTTCAAAGTCATTTTCATCTCCCTCTTAACAATACAGAACCAGAACCCCTGGGCTTGAGGCTTATTTGTAACAGCTCATCCATGTAACATCTATGCACACAAAGGCTGAAGGTCACTGGGCTAAGTGCCCATGCCCCCATGCCACAAAATGTAGCATTCTGTGGTTGACGAAGCTGCAGTTTTCCAGTAAGTACATATAAAATTTCACAATAATTTTCCAATTCATCTCCACTAATCTCTATATAAATGAAAAACCATCAACTGGTATCAAAATATGCAAACAAAATTTTAAAAGATGTAATTCAACTTATAATTCTAAGGGGCTAAGTCTTAAACCCACATTGAGAATTTTATCAGCCTTGCCAGCCATCCCTCTGCATTTCTCCCTCTCATCCAAGAAAGACAGAGTTAGGACCAATTTTTAACAGTGTGGAAAAATGTTTGTTCACTCCTCCCCACCCCTCTAGCCTGCTGTAAACCTTTATATAACTGTTTGAAATAAAACTGTAAGGCTGAGGAGTCCATTGTTGGGAGATCATTTACCCAGCATGTGTCGCTCCTCATTCAAGCTATGGGCACCCTCCGGGCCCCTTGTCCCCACTGCACTTCGGTACTGTATGGCTAAAAAAATCACAGAAAATTACTGTCAAACTACAGCACCTTTACAAATTGTTAAATATAATTTATATTAAAAAATTGAGGGCCAGCAAAATAGCTCAGGGGATTAAAACACTTACTTAAGCAGATGCAGAGGGCAGAGTTCGATCCCTGCTTGCCATGCTGGCCCACCCCTAGGATGTGCTGAGACAGCATTGAGACTGGGCATGGTGGAGCACCCCTGCAATCCCAGCACTCGGGTGACTGAAAATAGGATCAGTATGAGTCTGATCTATGTAGTGAGATCCTATAGACCCTGTGCTAAAAATACAATAAATATTTGATAGTTTAGAAATATAATGTAAATATGACATGTGTTATAAAAATGCAGAGAATATTTACACTATTTTCAAAAAGTTACTAAATGTTCAAAGACATTTTTCTATTAATTCCCCTAAAAATAGTCTCCTTCTCTTCATACCTAATTATTCTATTGTTCTTTCCACTTTCAGAGGCATTTCTGAAAGTTTTCTTTCACAAGGGTGGCACTGCTCTTGCTGTCTCAAAGTCCTGAATGGCTTCTAAATGCTCACCTTTCATGGTCATTTTGACTTTCTGGAAGAGCCAGAATGTGCAAAGTGACATATCGAGTGAATAAGATGGACAAAGACATACCACGATGGGTAGGAACCTGCCTTTCCACTAAGCAGCACTCAGCAACAGCCTTCACCAGAGTTTAATTACACTTGCTAAAGACAGACCCAGGAAGAATGCCAGAACTGCTTCAGATAGTGGGAGAAAAAATTGGATAATTATGTTTCAAGTGAGGAAGAGAATTTCAAGGAGAACAAGTGCTAATATGTTTTATACTGTAATGTTTTTAAGTTTTAAACCTTAAATATATTTTGATCACAGTTTCCATGCTGAACCTTCCAGCATAGAATTATGTGTAATCTTACAAAAAAAAAAGTGATGTAGCCAAAGCTGTTCACAAAAATTTTGTTTGGAAGCTAGGATCCAGTAATCACATATTTGAAAACTCTGAAATTATTTGCAGACCCATAAAAAGCATTACACAAATGCAAAAAATAAAAAGAGGGCCTTCTGTAATTTCAAAAACAAATCTAACAATGCATATTGTTTTTATTATCTGTGGAATACTTTGTAGCTTAAGTGATTTTAATCAATCCACATATCACACCTTTCATCTGGAAAAAGTAAAGCTGGCATCTCATTTTCGAAAGAGAATTCATTTTCAAATTTAAAGCAGAGGCACCATCCCTGCTACTGCTGGCTTCTAGGACATTATTTAGATACATTGCTGACATTAATTGATCATATTTTCCGTCTTATTTCATGGAAACATTCTTTCATTCCACAGTTTTCCAGGAGTCGATTGGCAATGGCGTCTGTGGCAGCAGAATCATGGAACTTCAGAGCAAAATTGCTTCTTGCGTCTCAAGCTTGACCAATTCACTTTGTACCAAATTTTTTAGCCTAATGAGAATTAGAAGTTTTCTAATTTTGAAGTTACCCTTTTGCTCACATTTTTATAATTCCACACTACTCTGCCTAGACATTCTTTCTGTCTTGAGCAATGTCGCTACAAACTCTTCTGCTCTTTCCTTAATGTTTTATAAGGAGTAGTACATTGAAGCAACAAGTTCCTGAATTCCTTCTATTTATTCAAATATTATTTTAATTTTTAATTTGGTAATCAGGGCTTACCATTGTCAAGATGTCAACCCTCACTTAAAAATATATGTCTCTTCAAATGATGAGTAAAAAAGAGTGAACTGGCTACTATTGGGAAACCATATGAGTTTTCTTTGTTACTGGCAATTTTTTTTCATATTTAGGATATAAAGCTAAAGAGACCATATAAGGCATAAACTGGGTCAATAGGCAGGTCTGGTTCAGAGTTTCAGGGAATTCAGCCCATGGCTGGCTCATGACAAGGGAAAAACATCACAGCAAAAGGATGCGAGAGACTAAAATGCCAATTTCATGATGGTGGCCTGGAAGTAGAGCAGATGGACAACGCTACAGAAAAAACAGTAAGGGACCAGGAGTAGATCCTCAATTCATGCCTCATGACCAACACCCACACATCCAGAAGTGATAGTAATTTATCTGGATAGCTTCCAAGCCAAGAAAAGAGGCAATCCACATTAGTCATCATATCAATTTATATATGTTAGTATATTGTTGTCCAGATAAAAAGGAAAATGATGAACTCTGACAGACCTACTATGGGGATCTGAATTTAAAGTGTTTATGTTTACCTGGTTCAAATTCCATTGAAGAAGTCCCTGCCAAAGATGTGCTTTATGGAGCAAGTTTTTGAATTTAACTGAGGAACAAAAGAGAAACTACAGTTCTACTATTTATAAGAATAAGCTGACTGTCCCTCGGACAAAGGATTTCTATCTAGAATATACAAAAAATTTGTTAATAGTAAGCCCTGCAAAGCTCAAAGACCCAATCCAAAAGTGAGCGTCTGAGATGAATATACACTTATCAGAGGAAAAAACACAAATGGCAAATAAATATATGAAAACAAACATCACTGATCATTCAAGAAATGTAAATGAAAACAACACAGAGTTTCAATTTCACTCCAGAAAGCATGGCTATCATCAAGAAATCAGCCAATAGCAAATGCTGATGGGACTGTGGAGAAAAAAAGGTGGGACTGGTACAACCACAATGCAGATCAGTGTGGAGATCTCTCAGAAGAGCTAGGATTGGAAGTCCCATTCAACCCAGCTAATCCTCTTTGGGGTATTTTTCCAGAACAACTGAAATCATCATACCACAGTGATATACCTGTGTTTATAGCAGTGCAGCTTGTCATAGCTAAATCTTGGCAACAACCAAATGCCCATCAACTGAGGAATGGACCAAAAAAAGATGTGATATTTTTATACAATGGGGTTATTACTTAGCTATAACAAAATAAACTCAAAACTTTTATAGGTAAATGAACACAACTAGAGGCTAAACTCATAAGTGAAATAAATGAGATCCACATGTGTAAATGTAGTATTGTCTCACTGGTGTAAGAACCTGAAAGAATAAATAAGATGTGAAAGGTGAAATTGATACTGTGAAAGGGAAAGAACCAGCTCAAAGGGAAGAAACAATTGAGAATAGGGAAAGGAAAGAGAAAGAGAGAGGATATATATAATTTATTTAGAAATATTTAATATTTAAATATATATCATTTTGTTTAGTGAAATTCTGTATCATCTCTACTTTTTTTAACTATGTCTTATATTCTCTTTTAAAGAAAAGAAAGAAGGAAGGGAAAAAGAAATATAGATGTATATACATAAGATACATTCAATAATTGTACTACTGATTTCGGAAGGTCTATTGAAAGGATCAGTTATTGCTTATCTTTTTCTCTTTCTTTTTTAATTTTTTTACAATTTTTGACCAATATTGCTTATATATGGTAACCTGAACAACTAATTGAAAGACAATAACCATTGTTGAATTCCTATAATTTTGTTGGCTGAAATTCTGTATTGTCTCTAAATTTTTACTGCTTTTTGTATTATCTTTTAAAAAAGAAGACAAAAAAAGTTAAATTGTCATAATAACAGCAGATTTCTCAACAGAAACCTTAAATACCCTGCAGTCTTGGGATGAAGTTTTTAAACCCCGATGGAAAATTGCCAACTCCAAATATAACCTTCGATCATAGATTGTCTTAGTTATATTTGTTTCTTCTGAGACAAAATACCTGATACACAAATTAAGGAAGGACAGGCTTACTTAGCTCCCAGGTTCAGTCCATAGTCAGCTGACTCTAAGGCAGAGCAGCATATGGCAGAGGGGCAGCAGTTCATCATCACAGAAGAAACAAAATCAACAAGAACAACAAAAGAAGAGCAGTAAACCTCTTTTTCTGCCTTATGTTCTATGCAGGCTCCCTCGGCTACATAGCGCTGCTAGAGCAAAGCACTCACAACCCTTGTCCTAGCACTAGACAATGAACCAATCAAAAACTAGATTCAGCCACCCCAAAATGCCCACACACCCCCATGATGGCATGAGGGTTTGGGGGGAACAATCTGAAACAATCTGAAACCGTAGCATAAGTATAAACTAAAGAAACCAATGACCACTATATCAGCATTGCAGAAAAATACTTAAAGGACATACTCTAAACACAGACTAATAAAATGACATTTGCACCAGTGGAAAGCATAAATCTCACAGGGAGAGTAGATAAATGAATAATAGAAATTAATAAACACCAGAAAACAACAAAATGATAAGAATTAGCACACACTTCTCAATAATAACGGTGCAAATCTATGTCTTAAAAGACAGTGATAACCAACTGTATCAAAAAATAAGATATGCTCTTGGCAAGAAACAAACCTATCTCCAAAGACATACAAAAACTGAAAGTAAAAGGATCAATAGGGTACTCCAAGTAATCAGAATTCAAAAGCAAGCAAGAGTAGCTAAATTTAGTCTTACAAAACAGACTTCCAACCAACACTGCTAAGAAGCTACAAAAAAGGTCTGCACATATTAGAAAAGAAAGCAATTCATTAAGAAGAGATAACAATTGTAAATAGGTATGTTCTGAATATAAGCGTGCCCACTTTCGTAAAACAAACAATACTTGGCATAACAAAATAGTCCATAATACAATTATAATGGATTATTTCAGTGTCACACTATCCCAAGTATACAAGTTAACCAGAAAAAAAAATCAACAAAAAACCCTTTAGAATTAAGCTACAATATAGATCAGCTACACTTAATAAACTATAGAGTATGTCATCCAATACCAGCAGAATATATATTTTTTACAGAACCTCATTGAAATTTTTTCAAAATATATAATATGTCAGGCCATAAGCCAAGTCACAGTAAGTACAAAATATTTGAAAAAGATCTCAGTATCCTATAAGATCACAATCACATGAAAGTAAAAAATCAACAGCAAGAGAAGTCACAAAATCTAAGTAAACAAATGGCAACTGTGTGATATACTTCTCAATGAACAACTGTCCACTGAAAAAGAAAACAGAGGATCAATTTTAAATTCTAGAATTAAATGATAATGGAAACAGTACACATCACATTTAATGAAACACGAGGACAGTGGTTCTGAGAAGCAAGTTTATAGCTATGAGTGTCTATGTTAGAAAAGCAGCAAAGTCAAATAAATAACTTACTGATGCTTCACAAGGCTCTAGAAAAACAAGAACAGATCGCTAGAAGAAATAATAAAAGATTAGAATAAAAATAAATGAAATTGAAACAAAAATACAAATTGAGAAACTAGTTCTTTGAAAAGATAAAGAAAAGTAATAAATACTTAGCCAAATTTACCAAAAGGAAGTGAAGCCCCAAAGAATGAAAAAGGCAGTTATACAGGCAGCACTAAAATGTACAAAATGACCAGAAATACAATCTGAGGAATCTGGGAGAAAGTGACAAATTTCTAGGTTCAGATAGTCAACCTAACATGAACCAATAGATATGAAAATCTAAACAAATCAATAACAGGCACAAGATTGATTCACTTATCAAAATTCTATGAACTAAGCTCAAGACCTGACAAATTTTAGTAGACTTTAGAGATGAACTAAATCAGTGCTCCTCAAACATATCAATGTAATAAAAATGTAGATAAATTTCCCAACCCTATTATAGAAAGCCAGAATTACTCTGTACTGACACCAAATGAAAATTCAAATTAAAAAGCAAAGAAAATTTCAAGGCACTGATCCTTGATGAACATAAGCATAAAAATTCTTGCAAACCAAATAGCCATCACAATGAATGGAAGGAAATGAAAGAATTCTCTATAAAGTCAGGAATGAGACAAAGGTATACACTTTCACCACTTCTGTTTTTATAGCACTTGAAACTTCAGCCACAGTCATGAAGCATGAAAAAGATATAAAAAGATACAATGGGAAAGAAAAAATCAGAGTCTCCCTATCTGCAGGTGACATGCTACTGATTATGTAAGACTTCAGCACTGATAAATTTAGCAGTGTCAGGAAACAAAATCAACACACAAAGAATCAATACCATTTATATACCAATATGAACTCACTGAGAAAGAAATCAGGAAATCAGTGTCCATCACAAAGGGCTCCAAAATTGCAGATACCTAGGAGTTAATCTAACCAATGAGCTGAAAGACTTCTACCATGAACATCACAGATATTAAAGAATGAAACTGCAGAACACATTAGAATGTGGGAAAACATCTCTTGCTCGTGGAACAGAAGAACTGTTATTGTAAATATGACCATAATATTAAAAATTATCTATTTCTTACAATGCAGTGTTGTTCTCAAATTAGTTGTTCAGAGTAACAGATATAAGCAGGCAAAATTGGTTTAAAAAATTCAGCATTAATTGTTCATTTCAATAGACCAGTAGAAATTAACAGTACAATTATCCAAGCTATCTGGGGTATATACATATATATTTTCTCTTCTTTCTTTTCTCCTTTCTCTCATTCCATTTATTCCCTCCCTTTGAACAGTTGCTAAATTTCTTTTACTATTTTTTTCTATTTAAAAAATAAAAAAGAAATAATATTAACCCAGCAAACATAAAAATAAAATGTGATCTACAGTCAGTGCCATCTTTTCCAATTACATTCCACAGAACTAGATAAAGTTCCTGAATTTCATACAAAATCAGAAAACACCGAAAGTCAAAGAACTCAGGAAAAATGAAGGCTGGAGACATAATACTAGACTTTCAAGATCTACCACAAACCCATAGTAACAAAAGCAACATGACACTGGCACAAAACGGACATGTAGAGTAGTGGGACTAAACAGCAGACGCAAAGGCATCCCTTGGAGCCTTCAGCCTTCTGATTTTTGACAAAGCGTTCAAAGACATAATGAAGAAAAAAGAGCTTCTTTAACGAATATTGCATGGAAACTGGATATCTATGTACAGAAAACTGAAATCGTGTCTGTATCTCTCATCCTGTTCTAAAATCAAATCAAAGTAGAACAAAGACCTACATATAAAAACAGAAACATTGAAACTACTGGAGGACCACACAGGGAAAGTACTTGAAGCTAAAGCCACAGGCAAATACTTCCAGAATGGGACTCCTAATCCACAAGAAACAATAGCAAGAATTACTAAATGGGGCATCTAGTTTTGATGATTAGATCATCTAATTTTGATGTAACATATTAGAACTTGGCAGTGCAAAGGAAACCATTAAAAGAACAAAGTATCAAACCATTGAATGGGAAAGAATCTTTGCTATCTCTGTTTGTGGTAGAAAATTAATATCTAACATCTAAAACAACTCACATACAAACACACACACACACACAGTTTAAGAACCCAATCAATAATGGGCAAATTGGGGCCAGCAAGATAGCTCAGCAGACTAAAATGCCTGCTTAGGTGAGCTTAGGCAAGTGCAGCACCACACGCCACACCAGTCCACCCCTGGGATGCGCTGAGCTGGCCAGAGCCCTGGCACATAGTGGTGCACACCTATGATCCTAGCGCTGGGGAGGCTGAAAGGAAGAGGGTCACACAAGTCTGAGCTGCATGATGAGACACTGTAACAACCAAATACCTGTTAAAAAGTGGGCAAATTAGCTGAATAGGCTTCTTAAGTGAAGAAATATAAATAACCAAAAAGTATATGAAAAATGTTAAACATTTCTACCCACCAGAAAATAGATCAAAAGTTTCCCCTGTCAGACTGTCAACCTACCGAAAGATTAAATAGGTGCAACTCTTGAAGGCATAGGCTTGGGAAGAACTGTTGGAACACCAGATGCATGGGAAATAGTACCAGGAATCAGCAGATGAGACTGTATTAAATTACAAACAGTGCAACAAAAGGAAACAACCAACGTAGTAAAAATACAGCCTATACAATGAGAAGAAAAATAAAGTTGCTGGGTATTCTTCAGACAGAGGAATAATATCTAGGATAAAAAAGAATTTTAAAAATTAGCCCCTCTAGCAGGTGAGGTAGCTCAGCAACCCAGGCACCTGCTTACCAAACCCAAGGACCTGTGTTCAATCCCTGGCCCAGCTCCCATGCCGGCCTCCAAGCCAGTCCCTCACCAAGCCAGCCACCAAAACCAGGCACGGAGGCACGGACCTGCAAGCCCAGCACTGGGGAGCCTGAGATAGGAGGATCACTACAAGTCTGAGCTGCACAGCAAGAACCTGTACCAAATAAATAAATAAAAGATTAAAAAAATAAAAATAAAAATTAGATCCCCCCAAATAAAATCCAAATTAAAAACTAGGCAAGTAAAGTAAAAGTGGTCAATAAACCATAGAAATGCAAATGGTCAATAAACATATGAAAAAAAAATGTTCAACACCACTGACCATTAGAAAAATGCAAATTAGAACAACATTTACTATCTTACCCCCAAAAGAATGGCCATCATCAAGAAATCAAGTAATAAATGCTAGAGGGTGCAAGGAAAAAAGAACCCTTTTATATTACTGATGGGAATATAAACCTCCATGAAAATCACTATGGAGACTCCTCCAAAACCTAAATCTAGAAGTTTCATTCGTCCCAGCAATTCCCCATTAGATACCATCCTGAAAGAGGTAAAGACATCATACTCAGTGATTCATACCCACCGTCATAGCAACATGACTCATAATAGCTAAGTCTTGGAAGTGGCCTACGTTTTTACCAATAGATAAACAGGGAAAGAAAATGTTGCACTACCGAAGACATTGGAGTACTACTCTGTCTTTATGGAAGACTAATTGATGCACCTTGAGACCACAATGTTAAGTGAAATAAATGAAACCCAACCTTAACTCTCACATGGCTTTGCCTGTATTAGAAACCAAAAATATAAAGAGAAAAATAAAAGATAAATAATAAGTAGTAGGGAGATAAAGATTTCTCAGACAGAAAAGAGATGAAGAAGGAGTTACATTCTACTCAGGGTACTGAGTAGAGGTGGAAGGAAGCAGATGGGGCTGAACATAGAAAGAAATATGATGTGGAAAAGAGTATAAATCAGGGCTGGCAAGAATGCAAGAAAGAAATCCTCCAGCATTGTTGGTGGGAATGTAAACCAGTGTGGCCATAGAAATTAGCATAGATGGTCCTCAAAATTCTAAAAAGAAATATAACTTAGTCCATTTATATACATAAGTATCCATGTATCACTAGGCTGCGATAAATGATACACAAACACTCATGTTTAGACCTAACTTGTGCACACAACCTAGATACCTGTTAACAGATGAATGAAGAAGATATATATACATAGATAGAGCAGGGAAATGCATCAGTAGGACAGAGAAGGAAAACATAAAAACAAAGCTTTTATAAATAAAGAAGGTGGGCCATGGAGGTGGCCCAGTGGAATAAGCACTTCCCTGGCAAGCACAAGGGCCTGAATTCAATCCCCGGTTCCCGCAAAATAAAAAAAAGAAGAAGAAGAAGAAAGAAAGAAAGAAAGAAGGAAAGAGGGGTGAAGGGAAGGGAGGGGAATGCAGATAAAAGAACAAGCAAAATACATCATGCACAAAATAAAAATGAGTGTACTCCCAAAAATCATTATACAGATGAATGAAATACCTATCAAATCACCATTATCATACTTCACAGTACCAGAGAAAACATTTCTAAAATTTATTTGGAACCAGAAGAGACCTAGAACAGCAAAGGCAATCCTGGGCAAAGAAGGAAAGGCAGGAGGCATCACAATCTCGGACGTGAAACTATACTACAGAATTACTGTGATAAAAATCATCATGGTACTGGAAAAAAAAGAAAAACAGGCATGAGGACTAGTTGAACAGATTAGAAGATGCAGCCACAACTATAAACACACTCAATTGCCTTATCCTTGACAGAGGGGCCAAACATGTTCAGTGGAACAAATATAGTCTCTTTAATTAATGGTGCTGAAAAACCTGGCTCTCTCCATGCCAATTACTAAAATAAAACTAAACCCATGTCTATCACCATGTACTAAACTAAAATCAAAATTAATTAGATATCTAAATATTAAAAGAGAAATACTAAATCTACTAGGAGAAAAAAGTAGAAATCTTGAAGACAGAAGAGTAGACAGAAATTTCATGAAGAAAACCCATGAAGATACTTTGGGAGATACTTTGAAGAATCAACAACTAGGATCTCATCTTGTTAAAAAGCTTTTGTGCATACACACACACACACATACTCACACGCACACGGACACAAATCACCAAAAGAGTGAAAAGAAAAGCCACAGATTGGGACAAACTTTTCAGCCAATTACCCCTAGGATAAAGGACTTCTATCTGGAACACATAAAGATTTGAAAAAATCAGACCCCGCCCCCAGACTTCAAGAGCCAATCCAAAAATGAGCATTTGAGATAAATACACATATCTCAAATGAGGAAATACAAATGCCAAATAAATATATGAAAAATATTCAACATCACTAGTCATTCAAGAGATGAAATTAAAGTAATACTGAGATTCCATCTAGAAAAAATGGTTTCAACCAATAACAAATACTGCAGGAGCTGGTATAACCACTTGAAATCAATTTTAGAGATTTCTCAAGAAGTTAGTATTAAAGGTCCCATTCCACCCAGCTATTCTCTTTCCAGATATGTTTCTAGAAGAACTAAAAACATTCCACAGTGATATATGTACACCCATGGCTATAGCAGCACAATTCATCATAACTAAATTTTGAAAACAACTCAAATGCCCACCAACCGAGGCATGGACAAAAAGATGTGGTATTTTTATACAGTGGAACATTAGTAAGCCATAAAGAATAAACTGGAGACTTTTACAGGTAAATGGATACAACTTGAGACCATACTTACATGTGAAATAAATAAGACTCAGGGCTGGCAAGATAGCTTAGTGAATTAAAGCATCTGCTTAGGCAGGAGCAGGGATGGGTTTGATCCCTGGTGTGTTGTGCAGGCGCTGCCCTGACGTTGAGCTGAGATGCCATAGTGACACAGACGTGTAATCCCAGCGCTTGGGAGGCTGAAAACAGAGGATCACTACAAGTCTGATCTGTGTAGTGAGACCCTATAGACCCTGTACTAAATACATTTAAAAGGAAGAAAAAAGAAAGAAGGAAAGAAAGAAAGAAAGAATTAAGACTCACAAGTTTAAACATGGTATTGTCTCCAGTTGTGAGAAACTGAAGGAGTGAATAAAGCCTGAGATGTACAATAGATATTGTGAAACAGGGAGAAATTACTCAAAAGGAAAAAGGAAGTAGTAAAAAGGAAAAGGACAGGAAGGAAAAAAAATGCAAGTCATGTTGCTATTAGTGTCTCTTAGTTCATTAAAAAGAAAGGTTTGTGCTAAAATCAGTTGGAGAAAGTTTTATGCCCATATCTTGTTTCCTGAGCAACTATTTTAAAGAAAACAATGTGTGTTGTAATTAACTGCTGTTATTATTGTCCTATCATTTTCTTATGAAATTTTGATTTACATTTTTTCATAAAATAAAATTTATAAAAAGATATACCGTGTATGTATACAAACTCTCTATGATGAACGTGATTATTATGTACTCAAAACTGTACCAATAAAATTAATTTTTTAAGTAAATATATGATAACTTTATCTCTTCTTTGCTTTATTTCTAGAACATAAATCAATAAATAGTAAATATCCTAGTAAGTGTTTAACAACTGGTTCTAAAAGGATAAAATGGAAAAGAAATGGCAAAAAAGAAATACCCTAATTCCAAAGTTTTCTAGCTTGCCAGCATAAATACCTCTGCTGCGCTTTGGACTGGATCCAGACAAAGCCTTGGATCTCAGTGTGACCTTCTGGGGGATGATAGGAGCTTTAAGAAGTAGAGCTCAGCAGGGAGATGCCTTGAGGTCATGGACATAAGCCTCCAAAGGAGACTGTGTTGCTAGGAGAAGCTTAGGACATCAGCCCGCAGGAGACAGGCCACTCAGGGCGACTGGAAAGCAAAGAAGAGGTTTTTTTTTTTTTCCTTTTCTCTTTGCTTTCTCAATTATTAGCTACAGACAGAAATTCACGTAAGCTCGCTGATTCAAAACTAGCTGAAGAGACGACACATTCCTCCAAGCATGCTGATAAGGTCCAGGGCCCAGGGTAAAGTCCAGACTGTGAGTAACAGGCTGGACAAGCCTCAAAGTGTTGAAACAAGCTAAATGGAAAAGAGCCACCTAGGCAGTAAATGGGGCCCTAGCAGGTCAACTCAGCTCATTCTCTTGTAAAGGATCAGTGACTTATTGGGAAGAGTAACCCTTCAGATACCCAGGGAAGCCTGCAACTGTAACCTGAGACTGCATTCCATGGAACTTTCGCCTTGGCATTTGCCTGCCTTTGTACTTGAAAGTGTGTTCTTTATTCTCACTCATTTCGCAATTTGCTCTAAATGACACCTGTCTGTTTTGTCTAAAATCTTTCAGACAGAGCTGGTAGACATGGCCTAACAGAGACCCATGTGCTGGATGCCCAGACTCAACTTCTGGCCAGTGCCACTTCTAGCTATGAAGTGGGCCTGGGTCACACAGCACCCCAGATTACAGAGATACCTGGGGTTGTGAGGCTCAGGTATAACCAGATTAGCTACACTCTTTGTGACAAAGTGACAATGTCCAACACCTGCTCCAACCTCAAATAGTCTAGCTCTTGCAAAGCTCATCTTCACAGATAAAGCTCCAGACCTATGTCTTATGAAATCAGAAACCTGTACTCCAGAATGGGGTTGCGAATCAGCCTACATCATGGCCAGCTGTGGACATCCATAGAAATATAGCGAAGTACTGTAATGTGCAAGACCACAGGTACAGCACAGAAGCCTGGGGCTGGTACCCTATGGAGGGTCTGTCCTGGACTGGGAAGAATTCTGCAGTGCCTAACCACTGACCAATGACAGTACTTAGGCATTTGGCCCAACACAGGCCCAAGGAGAATATTAGAGATGGGCTATCCCTTTCTAGGTTCCTCCCACATTCGCATTAAGCATGTCACTCCCAATGAAGACTTGGGACAAGACTTAAGTTGGATCACTCTCTAATGCAGAAACAGAGACAGCATACCAACAGAGACTTATAGCAAGTCTGGATTTAAGGCACATCTAGTGCTAAAATAGCAGAAGTAACTAAGGCTCAGAAGACACCTGTGTTCCTGAATTTCTGGAAAGACAGGCACAAGGCTAGACTACAAGGGCGGTAAGAAAAACCTCATCTTTCAATATTCAGATGATGGTGCCAACCCACAAGACTCCGGAACTTCTGGGGAATCATGACTTCACTTAACAGCCAAAGTAAGGCACCAGCAACAAAGTGGACAGAAGCCAATGTGGGCAAACTCTTGAGGGTTTAAAGCCATTGTTTCAAGGAAATTCTGTAACTTTCAAAATCACACACACATACACACACACACAATAAAAATATTTTAAAAATCAGTATTCTTAACAGAAAGACAATATAGGGATGGAAGTGATTTTTTTAAAAAATGGAACAGATATCCTTAAGCTAAAAAATGCAAGTGAAACTAACATAACAGACAATATGTTACATAGGAAAAACATAACAGACAATGTATCAATGGCAGAATATAGTAAATGGAAGTGTTAGGGAACTTAAAGACCAATAACCTGAAAATGCATTAAGAAGAAAACCATAAAAGAATGAATATGAATAAAGAAAACTTAGAACATCTTTGAGGTTCAAGAGAGAATTGAGAATGTCAGAGTGGTGGAGAGCTACTTCAAAGAGAACTTAGCAGAAAACTTCCCAAAACTAAAAAAGATAAAAGTATTCAGGCCCATGAAAATCCAAGTCACCAGTCAGACTTAGTTCTAACAGCTCTACCCCAATACACCTACCAGGCTGTTAAAGGTAAAAGATAGCAAAAAGGTATTCAAAGCTTCAAGAAAAACTCCCACAAAACAGAAGATAGTGCCAATAGATTTTCGCAGTACTGAAGGAAAGCTATTCTACCAACCAGGGACACCATACACAGCAAAGCTATTCATTACAAATGAAAAAGAGACAAAAATATTTCCAGACTCAAAAAAAAAAAAAAAAAGCTGGATCATAAAAGAAATGATCCGAGCACAGTGGTGCTCT
Source organism: Ctenomys sociabilis (assembly GCA_004027165.1). Lineage (NCBI taxonomy): Eukaryota > Metazoa > Chordata > Mammalia > Rodentia > Ctenomyidae > Ctenomys > Ctenomys sociabilis. Next base: position 34,659 of record PVKA01014613.1, read on the forward strand.
CCTGAAGCTCCAGTATTCTGGAAGGGTTAAGCTTTGAGGATCACAAGTTTGATCCCCAGCCT